>JBBPUC010000378.1:0-22711 GCA_038094375.1 Tubosaeta aff. heterosetosa | reverse complement strand
TCTTTCCATTCGTACACAAGGGCGATGAGATGGCCGTCGGGTGAAAACTTGACAACGTGAAAATCGCAGCCGTTCCAGCCGCACAGCCGTTTGCCATCCTGGAGGGACCAGACGTCGACAAATTTGCCGTTCGTTGCTGCCGCGAGTGTCGTTCCGTCGGGTGAAACGTCCACCAAGTTCACCGCCCCTCCATGTAGGTCAGCCTTGATCTCCCTCACTTTCTGGCGACTCTTCGCATCCCAAATGACGACTTTGCCACTTTCCGTTCCAGCCACGATCCAATCTTGCGAGGTCGCGATGCTGCAAACCGGACTCCCCGCATCCATTGGTGTCCCCACCTCCGTCCCATCTTTCATTCGCCACTGTCGGATCTTGCCGTCCTCGTCACTGTTCACGATGTTCGCCCCATCAGCAAGAAAGACCGCGGACGATATTGGACTTTGCAGAGTGATGTTAATTGGCTTCTGTTGGACGATGCTAGTAGGGGTGCTGCGTTCGTCCATCTCCAAAGTTCCAGTGAGTCTTCGTTTCTCATCAGTATTTCCCCTCCACCTGAGCTGTGTACTCACTACTCTTACCCGTAGGCAGTGGAGTTGTAGGAAGAGGACTTCTGGGCCACTTCCTGTATGCACGTGTGCCCTTATCGGAATGCATCCTGGCCCGTTCGATTATTCTTCCTTATCATTTCCATTGTCAGAGACTCAGGCAGGACAGACTCATTGAATGCTTTGTTAGTGGATACAACAGATTGCACCTTCCCATCCTAATGCTAACGCGCGATCAAACAGCCATCAAGGTCTCTATTCCTAAATCGCCAGGATCGAGGGTAAGAGATTACTGTACTTCAATAGTTTCCCGTCAACTGAACCTCATCACGAACCCGAACCATGATCAAGCTGTCCGTAGCAACCCGCCTGTATTCCACCCGAGACACCTTTTCGAACAAGAGCGCACCAAACGGCTGCTTCAGACGCGCGACCAATCGAAGCGCGCACGTCCTCTTGTTCATCCTAGCCGCACCATGCGCGTACTCTTGGTCGAGCAATGGACGGATCCACGGGTGAACGAGATAGTGTTCGTTTTCCAGGGAGAGATAGCTATCCGTCTCAATGTCTGTCTCCCCGAAGATCGTTGTCGTCGCGTGGAATGTGCGGATGCTGGTACCCGGGTGTGGTCCTGATGACTGGACGAGTTTGGAGATGGAAAAACAGACGATAGCCAACGGGAAGCGAGGGTCGCTGACGGAAGTGCGTTCAGCCGATCATATACTGTCGTGGCATGAGAGAGGTCGGGGAGGGCAAACCCCGCTGTTCCATATGCTCTTCTGAAGTGCATTTGGTTCCTCCAATGTCGACGAGACACCAAGAAGGCGGACGATCGTGAGGGATGAACCACGATACCATGCGAACATGGCTACGAGCGACTCTTGCAGTACTGTATTGTCCTTTTTATCGATACAACAGGTGTCGCTCCACGCCCACCTGAACCCCAATTGACGCGCGAGCGAACAAAATGTCCTCAGCTTCATGTTTGCAGGTGATCCCTCGAGCTTGTAGACTGTGACTTGGGAGACTTGCTGGAAAAGAGGTTCATCGCGTTCCCACCTATGTGAGAACATGACGTATCCGTTAAACTCCTTCACCTTTCTCCGGATCCGCGCATGGTCTATCTTTCTCGGCATGGAATGTAGTTCACTGAAGATCGGGAGAGCTTCGAATGCTTCTGCCAGCTGAGTCTTGTTACACAGCTGACCCGTGGTGGTGTCGATAAGAACCCGCGGCATGTGGGAGATGGTGTCACGGATGACACGCCGAATAGTCGACCTCACATCAGCATACCGAGAACTGAGTCCTGCCATCCACGTCAATCGATATACTTGATACCATATGTAAAATAACCTACTGCGAATACCTGCATCTGAAGGTTTTGATAGCGAGGTTGCAGCTGCTTCAGGATGACGTCTTGTTCCCTGCAGTGCTGCATGCCGTCGCTCGTAGCCGAGATGAGATGATGGGTCGAGCTCGATAGCCTGCAAACTACGTTACTGATACAGACCGAGACGCTAAGATAAGGCATACCTCATCGGCATCTGCAAGTGCGCCTTCCCACGACTTCATCATCGTTCGCACTTTGCTGCGCTTAAGCAATATATCCGCACGGCCCTGTAAGTCAAGTGACAGTATAGTCGAGTAGTGCTCCTCAGCTTCAACATATTTCTGAGAGTCTATAGCAGTGTCGGCAAGTTTGCCCAACGTTTGCGCGCATCGCTGCTGAAAACCTGTATCGGAAGGTCAGATAAGCGCCAGCGACATTGCCACAATCTTTACCGAGCTCCCATTGCAGACGCTGGTCATTCTGAACACCCGTTTCCTGAGCAAACTCGCCTTGCATATCGCGGAAACACTCGATAGCTTTCGTGACGCGACCATCTTCTTGGAGAACATCACATATCGTACGGTAAACGGTGAATCTCGGGAGTCCAAACTACGTGTTATTAGTTTTGTCACCATCAATGATCAGAGCGTCAAGTAGGGCATACCTCATTGGCGCCATCTAGGACGTCGTCTGGCGATCCATGAAGTAACACGACTTTTGCCCACTTAGCTAGCAGAGTATCCGGACTTGATGGGCCGAGGGACAAGGCGGTGGCATAGGCCACAAGAGCTTGATCATACTTCCGCGCCCCAGACGCCTCGTCGCCAATCCTTTCTAACGCAGTGATGCATTTTTTCGGGAACCCTGGGGTCACAGGTGAATGCTATTCTCTGATTCGTGACGACAAAACCCACCAGAGAGCCAGTCGTTGATGATCGCGTCGGATCTTGCGTCATCATTCACAGACCTCGTCATCTCGAGGAAAGACTTTGCAGCGTCAATGATGTGGCCACTGACATACAGTGTTTCGCATTGATGCTTATGACGGTGCGCAAGGAGCATCGCATTGGCTCGTTGAGAACTGACAAGTTCTGTACTGTGTTGTTCAGTGATTCTATCGGTATCGCGACAAGAGTTGGCGAGCTGAGCGCGGAGCTGTTGAACGGTGCTATTGGCCTTGCATTGAAAATCGGCAAACTGAGCACGGAGCTGTTGCGTGGTTTTGTCCGCGTTCTGTTGAGAGTCGACAAGCTGGATACGGAGCTGATCGGCGTCCTCTTGAGAGTCGGCGAGCTGGGCGCGAAGCCGATCGATGTCCTGTTGCGAAGTCCTTCCTACGTTCGGCTGAGAATCGGTAAGCTGGACGCAGAGCTGATCGACATTCTCCCGAGACTCGGCAAGGTGGATGCTCAGTTGATCAACTTTTTGTTGAGAGCTAGCTAGCTGTGCCTGGAGCTGTTGGTTCGTTCGCTCAAGATCCCTGATCTCTTCGCCTTGATAATCAAAAAAAAAAACGATTAGATAATATCAAGTCAGGATAACCAAAGGACGTACTGGTCGTGACGTTCCGTACCGCAAGACCTTGAGATCGTGATTGGATAGTGTTATTCAGTTCATCTTCCTTGCGTCCAGTAACGGCGAGCTGGATACAGAGCTTGATGATAGTGTCTTGGAGGCCGGTTTTAGTGCGCTCTGTAAGTGGCATCCTCTGTAATGGTCAACGAAGAGGACTGAGGTCATGGTTGTATGCTAACTCACCTGACCATCAATATATTGGGTTGAGAGGAGATGAAGCAGATTCCACACTGCAATGCTTGAGCTTCCGACGCTTACAAGGTCGTAGTTGGAAGAGATGGCCATGCAGTCAACTGGGCCAGGATGGTGAATGACGGAGCCAATTTGCTGGAGCGTAGCAGTATCCCAGAACGAGACCGACGAATTAGCGCTGGCTGCGATGAACGCCCCATTGCTGGATACGGAGATGCATGTGGGTCTGATGGCACTGTGAATTGGCCATGTAGAAAGTGTCGCTCTGGAGTGCGCATCAACCCAGCGGATGTCGCCGTTGGAGGTCAAGACAAAGAGCTGCGTGCTGTCGCCGCTCCATGCGACAGAGCGTGCAGAGATCGGGGTGTTACCAAGGAAGTCTCCGTTCTGGCTGTTGTAGATGCCCAGGTAGGACATGCCCTGATGTTCATACGCCAGAGCGAGGAGGGAACCGTCGGGAGAAAACTGGACCGCATGAGAGTTGCAGTCGATCCTGCCCCACAGTTGTTTGACGTCCGGGAGCGCACGAACGACGACTTTCCTGTCGCTCGACGCCGTTGCGAGTCTCGCCCCGTCGGGTGAAATGCAGACTGCGTTTACGCCTCTCTCGCACGCGAATTCCTTGGCTTTCTTGTGAGTCTCCGCATTCCAGACGACGACTTTGCCGCTGTCCGTTCCAGCGACGATCCATCTGTTATCAGCCGCAATGCTGCGAACAGCACTCTTCGCGTCTAGCGAGGTTCCGACTTCTCTTCCGTCTTTCACTTGCCATCGTCGAATCTTGCCGTACCCGTCGCCACTCACGATGTGCTCCCCATCAGCAAGAAACGCCACAGACGATATCGGGGCTTGCACGACGATGCTAGGCCTCCACCCGATGGTGCTCGAGGATCTGCGATAATCCATTTCTGATACCCTTCCCGTTGCTTCCTTTGGCCGAGTCCTTTGTTGCTCGTCAGCACTTTACCTCCAATTGAACCGCGCACTTACAATCTTTACTCGCAGGTATCTCCTAGACGGTGAAGCAGTAGAAAGAGGGGCGCGTGGCCATCTCCCCAGCACTCGGCGTCAATGCACGCGTCTCCTTATCGGTATGGCACACAAATCACCTCGTGTTCTGGGCGTAGACCTTATCGTTTCCATCTCCGGAGCAAGGAAGAAACTAGGGCTGCAAGCTGCCCACGAGACGACTTTATGAGATGTGCAATGGCCTTAGATTTCGACCAATCTCATTGGCTCTGTCACACAACGCATTGTGTCGATCCTTGCCTTCTTCGGTCCCACCATAATTCAGAACTTATCGCAGGACCACGTGCCGGGTGCTATTCAACCCTCGTACAACCCCAAATATCCCGTATATTCGGCTCAGCTTATGAGGTCAGGCCAGATCTGAGTTGGCGTCACACATGAACCAGCTGTGGGTTCTGTGCCACTGTGGACGAAGTCGAAAATATATGCACATGTTTACAAATATCTTGCGTATGACCCGGTTGGTCAACTTCCCGACGTCGGTGGCAAAGGGAAAATTGGAGCCACAGGTCGACAATATGGCGCTGACAGTTTAATCCAGACTCCGATTCGATCGCCCCAAGTCATCGCGCCACCTGGGACAAATTCTGTCACAATGTTGTTGAGCGCCTACACTTCCCGACGATAAGTATGCCGTGTGGCGTTATCCACTGTTCGGTTCTCCAGGAGATCAGATCGCTGGAATCAAGGCGATCCATCTTGATTAATCCATACGAGCTCAGATCAAAACTGACATAGGTGGCAACTGCATATCGACGGTTTGCCCCGACTCGGTAACCTCATAAACGGGCTGGTCACCAGACTAGCTAACAAGCGTCAACCTCGGAATCCTACATACAAACATCCATGCTTTTGGCCAACATCGTCTGGTGGCGACGTGTGGCTGGCCGCCACCACCCCGAGCCTTAGTACACATTCATACAGCTAATTATTCTGTTCAAAACTGGGATGACCATCGTCATCCACTCTTTTTCCTAGCGATAAGAGTTAGTGGTACGCACTCCAAAGTTTGCCACATCGACCCTTTGATGTCTATATATGAAAGGTGGCCTATCACCGCATGCAAGGGACGATAATTACCCTCGCAGGAGACTATGCTACCATGGGTTGCTTTATTAAAGGTGGGCAATTCACCTCAGAGTCCCAACGAGCACTTGGTGTCATTCACCCGTCTGGAACGCGGTTTTGATTGGCCTAGTGGTTGCTTTGTCCGCTGCATCTCCTCCTGTTAGACGGGGCAGTGGACGGTCCATCCCGATCACTAAACACACCCGGTTGGTGAACCCCAACAACACCGTCAGCCTCAAGGCCCTCGATGCTCATATTAAATCTATTGAAGCGTGCGTCATATCTGCAGGCGTTGTAGCTCATTTATATTTCTTTTTTCCAGTAAGATTGTGCGTGGCATGGAGAATTATCGAAAGAATGCTGGGAGAGCTCGTCCTTCCGTTTTGAGAGAGATTGAGAAACGCGGAGCAGCGAACCCCCTAACTTCTGACAATGGTACGCTCTGGTACGGCACGATCGAGGTCGGTACCCCCCCTAAATCTTTCACTGGTGGGCTTCTCTTGCACACTCGACAAACGTTTGTTTTGATCTCCCTACAGTCGACTTTGACACTGGCTCTAGGTCTGTCTTTGTTGTCAACCACAGTGACTCTTGTTGTTTACTTTGACGATAGCGACCTTTTTCTGCCAGCGTCCACCTGTTGGTTGAATTGCAACGGTCACACTCTCTGGGACCCGTCTTCGTCTTCGACTTCGAAAGACTTGAGGAAAAGAATTTTTCTCGAGTTCGGGGATGGATCTACCGTCTCTGTAGAAGAATACACTGATACTGTCTCTATCGCTGGCTACATGGTACGCTTCCTACGGCTTGTGCATGCGACCATTTTTGACAGTCAATCAGGCTATCGGTCAAACCCTCGGAGCTGCATCAGCCTATTCTTCCGGGTTTGACGTCTCTAATTTCGCTCCAGATGGATTGTTGGGAATGGCTTTCGAGTCTATTTCTGAATATGGCGCGAAACCCGTTTTCCAGACGCTCGTTTCTGAGGGGTTGGTCGAACCCATCTTTTCGTTCAAGTTTGGATCTTCTGGCGGAGAGCTGTACATCGGTGGTTCAAACCCTTCGCTCTATACCGGGAGCTTCGCTTACGCTCCTGTCACGGAGGAGGTAAGGCTAGTATGAGAGATGGAGAATTTTACTGACATCTATCGTCCAGGGATTCTGGAAGGTGACTATGGAGAACATTCAGAAGGGTGGACAGATTATCTTGAGTAACATCGACTCTGTGATTGATACAGGGTCCGCTCTCATTTGTGGCAACCCTGAGCAAGTCTCCTCTCTGTACAAGACCCTTGGCGGCAAGCGAGAGGAGGTTATCGATATCTACTCTTTTTATTCCTGTAAGCCTGGCAGTCTCGATTGCGTACAGTCTTTGGTTGATATTCTATAGTCCCATGCAACTCCTTCCCGAACATAAGCTTCACATTTGGAGGTACCTCGTTCCCAATCCCGGCTTCAACACTCAACCTCGGTAGGGTGTATGAGGGCTCGTCTGACTGCCTCAGTGGTATTGCCGGGTTTTACGAAGATTTTCGTGCGTCCTCTTTTTTACTCTCATCGTGCCCAATTCATTTTCGTGGTAAATAGCCTTCTGGGTCGTTGGGGATGTTTTCCTCCAGGGTGTCTACACCGCGTTCGACGTTGGGAACACGCGCGTCGGATTTGCGCAGCTTGCTTGAGTGCGGCATAGTCGCGTACAATGACACGCTCTGTATTTCTTTTTCTTGAACCTGAGCCATTATCTTGTTTGAACCGACTGCCATGTTCTGACATGTTAAAACGGGCGTTGAGATTTGCGCAATGTGAAGTTTATGCAGCTCTCGTTTACGGCATTCTGATTACAAATCCCGGCCCACTGGACGTTCAACCTTTCAACTTGCTGGAACATCAATTGGTTGTATTCTTTTATGAGTCTAGACGCGGTCGGAGTCGCGAGCGGGTATTCCCTTGTTTTATTCCCCGGCGGAGACTGTTCTGTTCGACTTTTTCAATGGCAATCCGTCTGTCGGATATTTTACGAATTGTGAGTTTGTTTCGCAGGACCTTGTTCATTGAAGCTGACAAGATTGCTCCATGTGGTAGGCTAGCCTGGTGACCAGACTAGGGATAGGCTGTTTTATCAAGACTCTTCCGATTGAGGTCTCCTGCAGCTGGTTGCAAACATGGAACGGATGGCGAACATATTTCTGAGTCGTCGGCATCTCAGGGTCAAGCGATACGGTGTTAGGAGAAGAAATTCGATCACGAACAACCTGTGCGCATAGTACGATCAGTGATCGAATGCTCCGACACAATGGATCCATAAAACCCAAACGGCACCTAGAACTGTCTCGTAGCGAGTATGACAATTAACAAATGACATCTTCCGCATGTCGAGATTCTGGGACCTGGCCCATCAACTACGCCGACTACCTTATCGGCTAGGTAAATATTTGACATGCGTTTTGTTCGGAAAAGTAGACTGGGCTGCATTGACGTTCTAGGTCTGTTACAAACGAACAAGGTATGTGCTATAACCTCGGTTGCTGTCTCATCCAAGTCCCGACACTTGCCACGTACTTGGGTTCAACACACATCGAGTCTATCCCCGTCGGGTATCTCACGCTTTCCTAGCACGCATCTAAATGGGTCGTCAACGAAAATCTTTGGCCGACGCATCCCCAAAACCTTGGCAACCCGACTCCAAATCCAACGGCCCGACGTGTTCAGCGCACTCTGACACCGCCCGGTTCGCGGGTACGCTTCTCGGGTTCATCTTATCGAGGCACTGGGTTCATTTCATTTCTTTACACTTCTTTCTTGCCCCGGCTCCCCGCGCCTCTCCACCGCCCGTCGATCACATCGATCGTCGGTTTTGCCCTGCTGCGCATGCCCGCAAGTCACATTGGAGTCCTTTTACCCCTGTTCCTTTTTTTCTCGTGCCACTGATTCGGCTCCGCCTCTTTCCGTATCAACCAAAATGCAATGACGACGTTGCCAACCTTGGGTCATTCCAAGATAGGATCACATCTTTGCCTGACGGACATTTCCGCTGTGATGTCCACGGCTGTGCAGATGGGATACGGGACGGAACGGGACGCATGAGGTCATGCCCCTCTCCCCGAAGCAGGCCTTCCGCCGATTAGGAGAATCACACTGATGTCCCGAATGTTGTCGATGGGATCAGACCACAAGCTGATGTCAGCTCAGACATGGGAATCCAAGCACACGGAAAACTGATGCGTATCCGTCCGAGTCGAGATATGTGCCAAGTCTCCGCGGTATGCACTGGCTCCTTCGAAGGGCTTCTCTCAGGGCTGCAACGTGTCTATTAGGACCCGTTCTTCGGCGTCGTCGGGTCCGTTCGGAAGCCAACGTCCGAGTGGTGCCAGCCCATATTTAATTTATGACACTTGCCTCAAGATGTGGCGTTCAGATACTTGTGCTTCTTGATATGAGGCAAGAGGCACAGAAACCAAGAGGCCGTGTATGAAAAGGCAACCCCATGCCACACCGATGACATTGAACAGAAACGTAACGTATGTTACAAAGTGGGTATCATGACACTAGCAAGGTATCATCTGAATGATGTGAGATCCTAATGACCGTGTAGGAGGCGTCCGTGCCAAGTAACGCGATATTAGGGATACATATTTTAGTTCCGAGTTCCCAAAGAGTACGAAAGATGCACATGATACGGGTGGATAGTCCAAGTCCCGCCGATAAGGATGCGTATGTGTACATTGTGATGCATTTATGGCGTATCTAAAAAAGTCGCGGTCCTGCGCACATTGATTGGGTGGCACAAAACATCCTACCCTGTGAATAATGGTTTGATGAGCCGTGGCTCCACGGAAGCAAAAGAGAACACCGACCATGAAGAAGAGGCGAACAGAATAGAGACCAGCCCTCGCGCTCATGCGACCACGAGCCGAGGGGGCTCAAAGTTTTTAACAAAGTCGAATTGGGGTCCCGTCTCTGGACTGTGCGGATAGCGCTTGCACTTTTCGACGGTTTTCCAGAGGGCGGCGATGATCCGGAGTGCTTCCTCGCCGCTCTTGGCGTACGCGGACTCGACGAGCCAGCAGCCGATGACCATGCCTGTGCGGCCGATGCCGCCGCGGCAGTGCACGGCGCTCACGCGGCCTCGACGCTCGTTGTCGCGGAGGACGTCGAGGATGGCGAACATGAATTCCTTGGACTCTGGGAGGGAGCGGTCCTGGATCGGGAACTGGTGGTATTCGATGTGGGAGAGGGGGATGTCGTGTGCGCGGGCGAGGTCGGGGAGGTGTGGGGCGTAAGGGGAGAGCTCACCCGAC
Source organism: Tubosaeta aff. heterosetosa (assembly GCA_038094375.1). Taxonomy (NCBI): domain Eukaryota; kingdom Fungi; phylum Basidiomycota; class Agaricomycetes; order Boletales; family Boletaceae; genus Tubosaeta; species Tubosaeta aff. heterosetosa. The sequence goes on along the minus strand of JBBPUC010000378.1, from coordinate 12,674 downwards.
TCGGTGAGATCTATAAAGGTGCGCACGCCTGCAGCGAGGAGCTTGTCGAGTTTCTGGGTGGAGGACTCGAACGGAGACCAGGGATACTCGCAGGCAAGGAGGAAGGGGGTGGCCCAGTAAGAGTTTGGGATGGGACGAGCAGTGTAAGGCATCTTTGGTTGTGGGGAGTGCGTCGAGTCGGAGAGGGGTATTTAAGTAGGCTTAAGTAAATGAGTGCCGCATGGCTGCAAGCTTGGAAGCGACCAACGCACTGCCCCAACTGATGGGATTCCATTATCGCCGCATCGCCAATTCGCGTGGGCAATCTCGAACTCTCCAACGTGTTCTTTACCTTTCAAACGAGTCGGGTCGTAGTGGATGTTTTTTTGTCTTCAGCCCAAGCCAGCCTCAGCCAACCCGCAGCACTGATCGATCACTGCTACGCCGCGCAGTGAGTGGAGTTCCAAACGGAAAACCGAGTCTCGAGGCATCGGCGTTGACACACTTTCAAATGCGTAGAGTTTGCTCCAGACCACGTTGGACTGGCCCAATCCAGTCGAGTCTTATTTTCCCCGGGGTGACTAACAGCGCAGATTGTTCGGCCTTCACCCACTCCTTCCACGCTCATTTACTGTGGAATTATCATTACGGGTGCCCTTGACTTTTTTTGTTCGCCACCCCCGTTTCGCTCCGGCCCTTGCATTTTCAGGCGTCTATCATTTGATCTCCCATCATGAAACAGTATATTTGTCTCCCTTCTTGCCAGCCTCGAGGTCCGTAGACCGCCTTCTGTACCTCTCCGCAGCCCCTCTGGCCAGGATCCGTCAACTCAAAAACACAATGTCTTCCCCAGAGCCACCCATTCCCCGCGCGTGGTGGAAATCAGCTATCATCTACCTCCTTTTTCGACGCCAACGGCGACGGAACGGCATCCATCCCAAGCTTGATTATCTCTAGGACCTCGGCGTAGACGTACTTTGGCTATCCCCCATTTATCGCTCGCCACAGGCTGATATGGGATACGACATGGCTTTCTACCCGCTCTTCCTGCGCTCATCACATCCGTGTCTCGGTCTCTTCTCTCTTGTGATTCAATGAACGCTGTCGGATCTTATCCAGCTCGGACTATCGCGATATCGATCCGAGATATGGCACACTGGCAGAAAGTTACTCAATGGTGTCCATGACCGTGGCATGAAGCTCATGTAAGCGAACACCCCTCTACGATGTCACACTCCCAATTCAATCTAAAACTAATGGATTCCTTTCCTGCTTCTGTCCCACCCTTGCTGTGCGGCCCCGTCTGGCACAGGATGGACCTTGTTGTGAACCACACGTCTGATGAGGTGCGTCCGACCCTCTGCTTTTCGGTGCAAACCTTGCCCTTAGAATTCGGGTTCTCGCACCGGATCTGATCTCGTTGGTTCGACACAGCACGCATGGTTCCAGCGTTCCAAGTCATCTAAAGCTGACCCCAAACGCGACTGGTACATTTGGCGTCCCCCGCGATGTGTTGATGGGGTGCATCTCCCCCCGCAACAACTGGAAGTCTGTCTTTCAAGGTGAGCTCCGGATTATCGGACGTCTACCGCCGAGCTCCACTATGTTCTATTCTGGAACATCGTGTGGGGTCCTTACGCGAAACAACGACATGCAGGTTCAGCATGGGATTTCGACCCAGGGACGGAGGAATGCCATCTTCACTTGTATGTCTCCAAACAGCCCGATTTGAACTGAGACAATCCCATCGTACGCAAAGCCGTCTGGGACGTGATGAGATTCTGGATCGCAAGAGGATGTGATGGCTTCCGGGTAAGCGGACGCGTTTTCTTTTCCTTTCGTTCGAGTATGCGCGGCCCGGGTAAGAGCCGAAGCTTGACGTCCTTGTCTATGCATAGATGGACGTGATCAACGTCGTCTCCAAGACGAAGGGCTTGCCGGACGCCTCGGTCGTCGACCACACAATACTACCAACCTGCGAGCATGTATTTCGCCAACGGGTAAGTCACATCCGCGCCACAGCGGCAGTGTCCACTCGTACGACGCACCCTGGGGCGCAGCCGCGTACTGAGCCTCCACCGCCAGTCCGCACGTGCATGAATACCTCCAAGAGTCCTGTCACGTACGTCTTTGCATCTCATCTAATCACTCGATGACACGCCGTACTACACCATAATCATTCTACATCGACGCCACCTCGCCTCGCTGCATACTGCACGCCATCTGCTGTCAGACCACGACCTGATCACGGTAGGCGAAACACCTTTCACACACGACGAGGCTGCGCTCGCGGCGTACGCCCTCCCAGAGAACAAGGAACCCGCCAGTCTTCAACTTTGAGCTGATGGACCTGGATTCGGCGGAGGAGACGCCCCTCGTGAGAAAGGCGTGCCGGCTGGCGGAGCTCGTGGGGCGGTGGCAAACCTTCAATCGCGACCAAGGTTTTTGGAATACGTGAGTAGTGCCTCCTGGCGTGTTCCGTTCTTTGCTCTGTTTCTCCGGTCCGTTCACGATCCACCGCGTTTGATGCTGGCATTGCAAGCGATCGCATCGAATGCATGAGGGTGAACGTTCGAGTTGCTTGGTCCAAGTATGGTACACGGCTCGTGCGCCGTTCTCGACGGGGCTTGGAGAGCGAGGTCCGTGCGAGGCAGTACACGTTCGGCGTCTTGCTCATCTCACTTGGCCACTGTATGATGTTTTGACGGTGGAATTGGACGGGCGAGGTCGGTGCGAGGCAGACGCAGCCTCCTTTGCGCTCGTCTTTTGATGGGGGATGGATATTGGGATTCGAAATTCGCGGTTTCAATTGGCAGTGGTGGTGAATGAGAAACGAGGGGAAAGTGAGAGGGGCGAAAAGGAAGACAAGGCCAAGAACGTTGGTCTGCGTGTGGGTGTGGTGGTGTTGGCATCGTGTCATCGTGTCGCCGTGCTCACCATTACACTTCCGAACAGGGTCTTCATTGAAAACCATGACCACGCACGCGCCGTGTCGCGTTTCGGGAATGATTCACCAGCGTGGCGGGCGATCTCGGCAAAGATGCTAACTGTACTGCAGGTGACGCAGACGGGAACGGTGTATGTGTACCAAGGACAGGAACTCGGGATGGAGAATTTTCCGAGAACGAGGAGTACAAGGATGTGGCAACGCAGAACTATTGGAACTTGTGCGCCCCTTCCTTCTCTAGTGCGACCCTCGGCAGGATCAAGGGACAAAGAGAGTCGACACGGAAGATGCTCTTGGATAGATTCCAACACAAGACCCGTATTCCCATGCAGGCAAGTTTTCCATTCACCTTTCCAGAATGTTTCAGGCGTGTCCCTGTGGTGGCCATCGTCATCATCGTCATCGTTAATGGCGTTGTGTTCGTGGTGTCGCCGTCCCTTGACCTCGTCACACACGCGTATTCGATCTTCTCACGCTTCATATTTCTTTTCCTTTTGGATTTTCGATTATCTGGTCTCCCTGTTCTCTCTGCTCGGACCATATCCATGTCCTAAACTTGCACGCACGTTCATAGTGGGATTCCACGTCGAACGCTGGGTTCACGACTGGTATGCCATGGATGGGTGCCTACGAGGAAGACGCACGCGCAGCAGCAGACCAGTCACGCGCCTCGTCCTTGGCATCCGAATCCGTCCTCTCGTTTGGGGGCGCGCGCTCCGAGTACGACGTCCTCGTACGTCTTTTCGTCCAAGGCCTCCCATCTAGATTTATGGCGCGTTTGAAATGCGGCTCGGCTCGGACGACCGGGTTTTACTACCCGTGCGTTGGGCGCCGTTCGCGCGTGGGGTCGTACTCGGGAGGTTGTGTGCGTGTGGACTGGGATTGGGAATGGTGGACCGAGGAGCCGGAGACAGGGCCGAAGCTGGCCGGGACGGTGTGGCCGAGGGTTCCGAGGCGTCTGGGGCCTGAAGCCAGGGCGTCTGAGACCTGGCACGGACGCCGGGTCGTGCTGTGCAACTACCCATCGACAATGAATGAAGAGGATGGATCAGGACCGCGGGTCTGGGTCTAGGCCTGGCCAAGACGGAGAGGGACGAAAATATGGACCCTCCGAGGATACGAGGCGAGGGTACATCAAGTATTGATGGCATTCATCAGTACTCGGTGGTTCGTGATTGGGGTTCGTGATTGCAATGCACCACTGATCTTGCCGTCCACAGGATCTGACTTTTTGGTTCCCAAGGACCACGTTGGTTTAGCCGGGCGGTCTAGATCGGCGTAGCGTGGGTGCAGTGCTGGAGTTTCGACTCGTCTCGACCCCTCGATCAGACGTAAATACAAGGTACGCTTGCTATTGCGTTGGAAATGTTTTGTATATAAAAGACCGTGAGCGCTGTCCCGTATAAAGCAAGGGCCCACAATATAACAGTGGATGGATTGGAAATACAGAGCGCCCTACTGTCGAATCACAACATCAAAAGTAAACGTTATCTCATGCAACACATCTGTCACGGACACTCAGGTAAAGGGTATACGCGCATATGTGCACGGTGTAAACATGGAACGATACGCAGGACCAGCCAGGTATAGAGATCGGTGCACAGAACCAGTTCAGACAACGGACGAGAGGCACCACATATTCATAGCCGTTAGTATCACATGTGCCTGTCATGCGCGCGGCGGTGGCGGCGACGCTGGACGGCGGGGGTGCTGGGTGAGGGCGTGGACGAGGGCGCAGAGGGATTGACCGAGGGCGTCTGCGAGACGGCGGGGCTAGTCGGAGCAGAGCCAGACGGGGCAAGGGTCGTACGACGCGGCTTGCACTTCTTTCTCGTCGGCGTCGGCGTCTCTGTCGGTGTGGAAGTAGGGGTCGGCGTGGATGGCGAGGGTGAGCTCAGAGGGGTGCTCGGAGGGTTGGTAGGGAGCGTTCCGGGGACAGAGACGTTGGTCGGCGTTGGCGTGGACGTCGACGTGGGCATTGTATAATCAGTGTCCCAACAGCCGGTGTCTGTAGGACTAGGCACACCATTGGTCGACGTTCCAGGTATCACAGATCCTGGCAGGGAGGGACTCGAGCTAGGCGTGCCCGAACTAGGGGGGGTGCTCGGATTGGTCGACGTTCCAGGTATCACGGATCCTGGCAGGGAGGGACTCGAGCTAGGAGTGCCCGAACTAGGGGGGGTGCTCGGATTGGTCGACGTTCCAGGTATCACAGATCCTGGCAAGGAGGGGCTCGAGCTAGGAGTACCCGACGGTGCACCCGAGCTGGGGGTGCCCGATGTCGTCGGCAGGAGGCTAGGGCTGGTGCTCGGTGAGCTAGTCGAAGAAGAGCCACCGGGGATCTGGTTGGATAAGACGAGCTCTGAGGCATTAGCACAGAAAGCGATCAGGAGGTCGACCTATGGGATACGTCCATTGACCGCCAACTGAACGGGGTAAACATCAGGACTCACATTGTCAGTCTCGCAATAGGCTTGAGCTGCATAATCGGTCGACGTGAAAAAGGCATTGTCTCCGCAGTTTTCGCTGTCACCTGTTTCAAAGAGATGAGTTATAGCAGACCAGACAAAGAGACAAAGGTAACGCACACTCCTTGCCCACACCGTTACAGCCGTTGTAAAACCTGTCGGGAATATGAGTATACGAGAAGAAACAGCCTATCGGATTCAAACGCACGCGAAAGAAGTTGGGACGTTGAAGTAATGGCTGTTCCGATCAGAAAAGGGTCATCAACAACTTGAACATATGGAGGTAAAGATGGGACATACGGGGAAATCAAGGAAATGTCCGCACAGGATCCACATCCAGCGCACTGTGGATTGTGGAGTGTAATTTCTACCAGCGAACACTCTTCACCATTTGCGCCACATTGACCTAGTCGCAAATTTGATTTTTTAGGAAAATCTCGCCTTGGATGGGACGCTTACCCGTCTGAAGGTACCTAAGGAGTCCAATAAGAAAAGAAAAAAGGTGGAGGAGGTTAACGTACGAAATTCCAGACCAAGCGCCGTTGGACGTGTACGAGTCGCCAGTGAGAATATTATTTCCGTCGAAGACGAGTTCAGGCTAGAAGGAGGGTCAGGTGTGTGGTGGTGACAGGGAAAAGTGGATGTACGTAGGAACCATTGCCGCAGCTAATTGTTTGTCAGGCGCGGTGACTCCATCAAGCGAGAGGCTCACTCGTTTACGAAAGTGATGGTGTGCTGTTCTGCAACCGCGTTGGCTGTTTGAGCTAAAACGAAGGCAAAGGCCACTGCTTGGGCCCAGAAACGAGAGGAAAACATGGACGAGATCAAAGAACGACGGGGAGGAAAGCAGGCCTTTATTGAGCTGGCGCCGCGCGTTACAGACAAAAAGATGTCGGTTTCATCGAGGCCGGCATGTCATTTACCCCTTGCAACAGTCTTTGCTTGTTGTTCGATGCTACGAGTCGCATGTCGCCCATTTCCGCACTGACCGATATGACCGCGCACACCAGCACCTGATTCGCCTTGTAACCAGACGGGTATCGATGACAACGTTGACTACTATAAAATATCCCAGCGAGATAGCAGCACTTTACAAGGTACGCTGTGGACATAACGACTGGCAAAACTTGACACCTTTGTCTTGCCAGCAGCCATACGCGATGTCACCCCTCGTAGTGAAGAGACCCCTTACATGCACAGAGGCGGGAGCGGTCAAGTATGAACCGGAATTTGATCATGTTGTCATTAACCACTGTTTCGCGCTAACTGTCCGGCGATCAACCCGCTGCGTCGCCCTCCTCCCTTCGGCATAGGCGCGTAATTCACTATCCACGGTAAAGTTCTTCGTGCCATGTCAACGTATCTGAATCAGCGTGACTGCTGATCCAGGCGCTATGCTACTAACCTATTTCGCGTAAAGAGCTGCTCTCGGGGTTTGCGTTTAACGAGGCAGTCAAAGTGATTGGTCGGCGTCACAATCGCATTGCGACCCGCCCGCGAGACGCTAGGTTGTGCAAATCCGACTAGGGTACCGATATCAAGGGTGGCATAAATACCCTAGAAAAATAAGCCACGAGAATGCTCACGAGGAGGATGCGGTACTACCAGAGGTAAGGCTTATAGTCTGGAGAGAACTGAATGAATCCATAGTCGAAGCCAAACATTGGCTGCGGATAGGAACAACAGTCGTGTGCAGCGCGTTCATACGGTATTGAAGCACCAAGAAATACCTACTATAGGACAGGCACTTGCTTGTCGGTAGGACTGTTGTCGACCACTGATCTAAATGTCGTCCGAGTTTACCTGCAGGTGGCTCGAGGCCCAGTCGATCCCTTCCTTGCATCCGACATCGTGGCGAGGTCGGTAGTATAGGCAGACTGCCGTTGAACAAGGAACGCAACTTGCCTTGAGAACAACACTCGCTCGTGTAAAAACACAATGCGCATACTTGGTAGGTGCCTAACCAGAACCACAACGCGGGTTGGCTGGTAAGCGCCGGTGAGCCGTCCCAGTGTTCTTTTCCAAGTTTGCCATACAATACATACTAAGAAATTTTTTTAGTGGATTGAGATATCATGGCAACGCATGTGTGAGTAAGTTCATTAAATTTTATGTTGTCGTCTGGGTTCTGCCATTCGGGCCTCTCAAAGAGCAACCTACAGGGGCGGAACGTGGGGCGTACCACAGAAATATCGGAGACGTCTATCGAACAGAGCTTTCACACCAAGTGCTGCGATGATTTTGGCCCACGAGCTCATCTACGCTAAGTAGGTACATAATTTCCTCACGGTACCACTCAGGATTGCTCGCTTTCTTTTGACGCAACCGATGCGTAGTTCACTCTGCTTATGACAGCGTCCTGGGAAACTGTAAAAGCAGAGTTGGATGCGGGTCATGAATAAACGTAGTATGAACAACTAACGCCTCCAAGAAAAATAACGATACAACTCAAACCAGCCGCGTAAATCCGACTTGCGATTTATCGACGTTGAATGTGGTATAGACTCTTTGGAGAAACACATTCCAGACTAATCACCAAAAAAGGGTTCGGCGTCAGCTTACGGCCCATCCGCGAAGGATGAAAAATACTCTCGTAAATTCACATCTTGGCCGACAAGCTCGCTCACGCAATCGGACGACAACATGCCGAGGCTGATGGCCGAAGAAGGGATCGGGAATGTACTGCCTCCAAAGGTGGGGTTTATGGTCGGGAGGGAATCGCACGGGATTACATCCAAACATACAAGTGTAGGAACGCATCTCCGAAACTGCTCCGCGTCGAGACTTGCGAGGGACGACCAACGATGAGGGTCAACATTGGGTCGTCTCCATTGTCCATTGACACCACCCAGCATCCCTTGGTGATTGATGTCAGCATGTCTCGAAATACATCCAGGACCCCAACTAACCTGCTGCCATGTGACGGGGGTATAGGCGAGTGTAAAGCGAAGAGGCCGAATCACGGGCATACGACACCGTTCCAGAAACTGAAAGCTTGAATGTAAACACATAATCGGCAACCTGACAAGTGTCTGGAAGGATATGATGCGTTGAGAACAGAGATAGACTGAAATGGAGCCTAGAGGTTGTACCCACCGTGCTCGCTCTCCTCATTGATGTTCAGGCTATGTTGACGAGTTTATGCAACGCTGTGTTCTTGATCACAACGATTCGAGGATGGACAACCATAAGAACCGATACCAATACCATTACTACATGTCTGACACAGTCGACGGACTCTAATGAGAGGCGAGTACAAAGGAGAAAAGTAGAGTGACAAAAAGAGTGAGGGCCATATCGTTACTGGTCGTCATCAATCAGGCCTGCAACTTCCTCTCCCTCCAGTTCGACATGGTCAATGTCAAGAAAGATACGCAGGTGAGGAGGGAAAGCTTGTACTAAAAGCTCAAAGGCTACTCCCATATGATCCACATCCTTCAAGGTCAACTCCTTAAGGCGGTCGCAAGTACGGAGCGCTAGACACACGCTCCCGAGCGTTTTCGTATCAACGTGGTCCAGACAGAGCGACTCCGCAGCGCCAAGTTGATCGAAGAATCCCTGGATCGACGGGCCACCTGCGTGGATGCTCCGCAGTCTGAGCGCGAGAAGAGAACGCAGCGGGACCTTCCCCGAAGCGCTGAGCTCTACGAGGCGGTCTAGCAATGAAGAACAGTCCTGAGGTTCACAGAGCTGGATTCCGAATGCGACATCCTCGATAGCAAGGGAGCGGAGGTTCGGCAGGACGAATAGGGATAAGAAGTGGATACCATGCTCCACATCGACGAACCCGAACTCCAGTTCCTCCAACCGCGGGAGATCGATCGTTTCCTGCTCCTCCTTGCCTCGTTCGCGTCCCGCAGTAAGATCCGTTCGAAGGCCCCATCCTAGTACGACAAGACGTTCCAACGCCTTGTTTGCGCCCAGGATGTGGCGAAACTCTGCGAGTGTGGGCATGACATCCCGAGCGTGATATCTCAACTCCAGTTCTTGGAGACCCGTGAGACCGGACCGTGTCCAGTCGACGTGGACGCCGGAGAGTGATACGCGACGGACATGAGACAGGCCGGCGCCACCATGAAACCAAGCTACGGGAAGCGATAGGTTCTCCGGGCGGAATATCTCACCCGGCGCGACGAAGTACTCGTTGCATCTTGACAACCTAAGCACTTGTAGACGCGGTGCGGAGTCAATTGCTGCTGTGTATGAGAGGAAGGTGAAGATGGGCGCCCAGGTATCTGTGAGGAGCTCGATGGAACGCCAGCGCGGTGCATGTGGCACAAGGACGCGCAAGATGCTATCCATGGCGCTGCAACCAAAAACGTGGGAGGCTTCGTCCCAGTCCCAGGACGGATCACGAAAGTCCATGTAGATATCGAGGGGGCGATCACGGGAGCGAGTAATCCAAGCAATTGTACGGGCAAGTTGGCTCTTGGAGAGGGGTAATGAAAGGGATATGGAAGTCCAAAGCGAAGGAATTGAAAGAGATGTTTTTCTCCATTGTCGGCATACATGGGAGAGCGAAATGGACTGAGAGATGGGGTCGTGAGACGAGTCGTGTGCGAAACGAAATACATTCGAAATAACTTCAATTGGGATTGGGCGACTCAAGAAAGTACAATTCTGCGCATGCACAGAACGCGCGCGAGATCGAACAACGGACAAGGAAGAAATCTTGCTCTCCGGGACAGTAATGCTTTGAATCAACAACATCTGACCAAGGTCTAAACACGCTAAGATGAGTATACATTTGCACATTGATGAATGAAGCAGAAATACCGAAGAATTTTAATGATGATTAAAATTGGAAATACGAATCGTCGAATGCGCTCAGAGCAAAGGGAAGAGATACTCGACCTTAAGTATTGCGACACTTACCGAACGCCCACATTGTTATTTCAAGAACAATCTGTCATCGGGCGCAGGAGAGAGATGTACCAACAAAACGCCTCAAACAAACCATCCCTGTTGCCTCGTGTACCACACGAGGTCGGGAAAGACGGGAACACAAGGCGATTTATGGGCGTGAGTGGGTCCACCATTTTACTTTCCAGATGGACGGCAAGCACTCATTGGACCGGCATCTGCAACCGTTATATGAATAGCGGGACCCTGTATTGATGAAGCAACGGAGGACGTACTCTTCCGTGTGGCAAATCGGGTGGAGGCAGTTCAGCCTTTCAGATATGACGTTGGTTACCATGCACCATGTGTACACTGTACTGTCGTGAGCTGGATGTTGTCGATGAACTGGGAGGACCCGGTAAACTATAAACCTCACGACATTGATGACCGTCATTTTGCGGGCGAACCGAGTGACTGCGCGAAAAAAAAGAAACAGATTGCGACTTGGGGTCTGTCAAGATGTAAGGCTTAGTAGGCCGCCGGCGCTTAACCTGTTCCGCCAAAAGGCTACGATACTGAGCAACTACCATTCAGTATCCCGGATGGTAGATATGCTGATTATCCGCATGAGACCCGCAAAGATCGTGTACACATACAGTTGATATCGAGAGATCTTCAACGACTTACGAGCATCTCCCTGAATGTTATTTTCCAAAGCGTCATCGCGGCGGAACTTTAATTATTCAAGTGGCTAACATCCATGATGTTGGACTTCCACCTGGATTGCAAACGTAACTCGGTGGAAACTGACCGTGCTTAGCGGCGGGAAACACTGAGACAGGCGACGAACAGAACTAGACCACGCTCTGTTGGGGTGGACCACAACGCAGTAGTACGGCGACTACTGCACGTGACTGATTTTGTAGCATGAGCTTTACAATGACACTTGCGATAATTTTCCCCAGCCACTAACTGGGAGCGTAGGCATGGTAGTCTCTTTACCCAAACAATTTCGATGACAAGGTTGTTCTAGGATCAGTATTGAATAGGAAACTGCCCAATACGACCTCTTCGGATGTGGTCCGTGTGGAGTACACGAGGTATCCTCTCATCGCCTGTGCTGATGGTACCCAGGAGCGGTGCTTATCCTCACGCTCATTCCACGTCTTGCTGTGGTCGTATCAGCATGTGCCCCGGACACCGTTTCATCCGACAGAAAGTCCGTCCCCGAGTGTGGTGATGTCTCACCCATTGATCACCCAGCTCGTTGGCATATGAGGCACCATTTTTCGTCGTCCATATTCAGGCCTTTCTCACTTCCAGGTCAAGTTTCATTTAGATCATCTGCTGAGTTCAATTTTATCAAGACATTCTGTACGGCACAAACTTGGAAAGGGGTTGTGCATGAGAAAAATTCCGTGAGTACATCGTTTGCATCTCTGATCGGTATACAGATCCTGAACGTGCGATTCCATAGCTGTTGTCTGATGAGCATCCGACGACGAGAGTTATGGAATCGCCACCCAGGTCTCTCTTGCTAGCGGAAACAAACTGCGACGGGTAGTAGTTTCGGTCATTGGTTTTCCAGTGTTAGTCGACAGTACTTGCAGCAATTTCTAAGGTGAAGTAAATAATAATGGTCTGTCATTTTTGGTTTTGAACATCATACAAGTGTAATCTCCCGTCCGTCGCTCTCGCTTCCTCTTCCAAGATTTTTTTTTTCGTCTTTGCAATGTTTTCGCATCATCAGTGTCAGTATGTATCTCAGTGAACAAAATGTAAGTAGACTACCCGGTAAACGCCATCCTTCACCTTGCATATCATGCCAGCGACGCCCGGCTACTTAAACGCTGGCGCATCTTCGGGCTAATATCGATACTGAGACATCGGGATAATTCAGTGCCCAAAAGCTCATGCCAGAAAACTGCGCGACGGCAACGGAGATGCGATATCATACATGTAACTCGTGAGCGCACCTCAATGGGTGTCACATACCCGTTTCAACCGATCTGTTTTTGCATTCTACTAATTTTTCTGTGGTCGCTGTGTGGGGCATGAGTAAATGATATTAGTGATAAACCGTTCGTCGGAGGGGATCCTGACTCCTGGGCACGCCGCGTGCTTGCAGCGATGCTGGGAATCACTTTTACGACAGTGCTGCAAGCAACCACCGTGACGATGCTTCATGAGTGCCCAGTGACAATCCCAAACCAGTAACGTGCGAACGTCTTTGTCAGGCAATGCGGTGCGATAAACTGTCTTCTTTGAGCATTGCACTTCGACATGCCCGTGCATTCGCCTGAAGGGCATCTTACAGCGCTGTGCGAAACTAATGGCAAACCGCGATTTTTTTTGTGTGACCCACAGCCCGAAAAAGGCAATTCTGTCGTCTGCAGCGCTCTCCGAGTTCTGTGCCGAATATAAAATCTCCGAGAGCG
>JBBPUC010000377.1:0-19154 GCA_038094375.1 Tubosaeta aff. heterosetosa | reverse complement strand
TTCTGCAATAGATGCAGCATCTGTCTGTGGCCCCGAAGCAGCTATACAATATTTTAATCGACTGTATATTCTGGGTGAAAAGGGTACTTACGACCGAACATCGAGGCGACCTTGAATGGCCGTTTAAGATCTCCTTCAGCCGCTTTTCCAAGGATATGGATAGAGATAAGTTTTGCGTCATACAGACCCTTCAGGCCCGTAAGTGATTGGATAAAGAGGGGCTGAGTGTATTTCATATAGAGATGGAAGAAGGCCATCATGGCGATTCCCAAGTACGCGCCACGAAGCTGGGAAATACGAATTCAATGCAAAAACGGAGTTCAATAAGTAATGTACATACGAGTTTCGAAGTCTCGGAAAGGTCATAATCCCTCACTGTAGTTGTGACGAGTCCACCTGAGTCTGGCGACTGGAAATGGGTAAGCAAGTGAGTGTCCTGAACGTTCTGAGGCTGACCATTGGGTTGGAGCTCTCAACTGGAATGCAAACGTGAGATTAGCTGCAATTCAAACGAAGAAAACGTACCATATTTAAGGACGGTCTGGTCGTTCTTTTGCTTGATCTAAAGGATGACGTGTCAGAGTCTTGAGACGTAAGTCAAGGCTGGGAAGAAACAGGACCTTGTACGAGACAAAGAAGTATGTGCCAATGACGATGACCTGAGTGAGTACATAACCAAGACGGACATAGTTAAGGACGACCGGGTCATCGAAGGGGATCTTGCGGGCGACTGGTAGGAAGGAACTCTACAGGTCATTCAAATAGAAACAGATGACTGAGCATACCCTGCATGGCACCCAGGGAGATCATGATGTTTTGTACACCGGCGTTCATGATGGCGAGGAGGATGGAAAATGGACTGGAAGCAGTAGAATGTCAAAACTGGATGTGACAGAAATAATCACGTGAGTTATTGATTCGTGACAGGAGTCACGCTGTTATATGACGTCGGCCCTGTGGACTTCGGCACGGCTAGTCAAGAACGATGAACTATAACGACACAGCGTCTATATCTCGCGCAACGTCGGTCTCGCGCGCTTCGAAACATGGAAGTACACTCTCCCGTTCTCAGTCACTTATAAAGAAAAACGTAGCTCCTCAAGACCTCAAGCCATCAGACGTCCTAATTGAGCGTTTCGTTGCTTGGAAAGCTATAGTGAAACAGCTCATTGCTTACTTCGAGGGCCTCGCAGACGTTCAGAATAACATTGCACGCGAGTACACCAAACTCAGGGCAGTCATACAAGTCCCTTTTAGAGCAGGGAACCAGTTCCTCGGAGAGGGTGGTTTGCAGGCACGTGCCACTCCATTTTACTTGATTATTTACCTGACGTGCGGTGTAGGATGTATTCTATGGGATACGTGACAAGACCAGAGTGATAGCCGATCAACATGCCAACCTCGGACGTACCATCGATAGTTCCATTGTACAGCATCTTCAGAAGCTCCGAACGGAAATCAAAGCCCACATCAAGGTGGGCCCCGTCCTTTACCGTCCTCGTGCTAGCTTTGATTTTCAAAGAATGTCCAAAACGACACCGGTAAACTCGCTACGAGCGTTGCCAAAGAGCGTGAGCTCTCAGCCAAAATGATAGGAGACTTGGCCACCAGTATAAGCATTTTTAAGAACACCCCTATGAGTATCCACGCAAAGTCAGACCCGTGAGTTATTTTGGTATTTGTTTACCATATTTCTCTCACTTCCCCTAGGTATGTCGCGAATGCAGCTGTTGCTCGTCAACTTCAGAAACAAGTGCACGAAGAGAACGCTCTGCAAAAATCTATTATAATTATGCAACAAAATTCTGCCCATTTTGAAGAAGGAATTGTCCGTGCTATCCAGTCTGCTTGGCAGACGTATGACGAATGGCACTCCCGTATGTCATCTTCCTCCCAGGACAGCTGGCGTATCCTTGGCGAATCCATGTCTTCCCTTTCCCCTGATCGGGAATGGATAGCTTTCTCCGCCCGTTCAGACCATCTTCTCGATCCAGAGACACCCCTAAGAAATCCAGAGACCGTGGTGTACCCTTCCAAAGAAGATCCAAGTGTCTTTGCTGTGCACACCGGTTTACTCGAACGCAAGAAACGCTTCACGCGAACGTACCGTGAGGCGTATTATGTTCTCACCCCTGCTGGTTTCCTCCACGAATATGCCTCCTCTGACCCAGACCACGTCGGAAGCCACGTTCCCGCCTTCTCCATCTTCCTTCCTGCCTGCACCCTTGGCCCACCTTCCTCTTCCTCGTCGAAATCCCACAAATTTCACATAGAGGAAAACAAGGAAGGCACTGGCGCGCACACGGGAGGTCTTAAACTGATCTCGGCTGGACATCACAGCTGGAGCTTTAGGACGCGGAGCCGCGAAGACATGATGGAATGGTGGAATGATGTCAGGATGCTTTGTGCGAGATATCTTGTTGCAAGCGAACAAATGGATCGTGGAGGACCAGTGCAAGCGGCCGTACGTTCTGTTGGTTATGTTAGCGAGGATGAAGAGGAAGGCGACGACGAGGAATCCAGCATCGAAGACGAACAAGATGATGATGACGACGGTGAGATATATCAAGATGCTGTCGTCGATGAGGAAGTCGAGTCACCTTCCTACGTGCATCCTGGGAAGAACAGGGGGACAGTGAACGGAACTAATGGATACACGGTAAGTGCTTGTGTTTTCAATCAGATGTCCATTTCTCTGCTTGCTAGTTCGCCACTGATTCACTGCTGCTTTCTTTCCACTCAGCTAGAAAGGAAGTCAACACCTTTGGACGGCGACTACGAGCATCATGATGAAGGGATGAATGGGCGCGCGAACGGGTACCGAAAGGCTAGTCAGCGTCGTCTTGAGAAGGCACCCGAGGGTCGACCTCCACATTCAGCTGACCAAGATCATTCGCACATGGACTCGAATGGCGGCTCGACCGTCAGGGGTGTTCCGCTTGTGGAACACGGTTATGACGCCAGAGAAAGCGCAGAGACTCACACAGAGGAGTCCCTCGGCGCGCCTGGGCCGGCACCCGTGGATAGTAATTTTACAGAGGACCTGTGATCGTGTGTTGTCATGGTATGTATATTTGTTACCTACACTCATCTCTCTCTCTTCTCATTGAGGTTCTGTCATTATCTGAATAAACACAACTAGTTCTTGGCGTATCATAGGATTGTAACAAATATAGACTGCACGTTCTCTGTATAAATGCCATTCCACCCAAGGTTCCACAGAATTTCCGAACAACAGAGGTAGAGGCATCAACACCACTGGAGTCGTAGAAACAAAGTAGTTCTACGACATCTCAACAAGATTGAATGCATGAGAACATCGAGGATGATTCTACTTCCATACGTCGATAGTAGTCCACTATCGTTGTAAGTATTTGGGATGGATCACTTTTTACTGATACGTCTTACCGGGCTGCAGAGCCAACTTTTGACGAATTCGATTGAATATCCTAAAGTTATGAAATCGTTGAAACATACAGCAGATATGGACTGCGAGCTTGGTCGCATCACGTATCCTTCCATTCGCTCTCCCATACCTGTTGACGTCATCGCACTGGTGCATGACCCGACAAGTATAACGCACCTCGAAAAATCGGCGCCGGTCGGCCAACTTGATTCCACGACAGCTCGTCAAGTCAAGCTTCTCCAGTTTCGGACAGGCGTCCACGATCAAAAACAGCCCGGCACCTAAAGGATGCAATTCACGATTCATCTCAACATGCAGTTCTCACAGATTCCAGGACGGACTTGTTAATTTGGTGCCCGCAACTTCAAGCACGGAAAGCGACGGGCAGCATGCCAGGAATTCCGCCGCGTTATCGTCAATTCCGGTGTTGTTGAGCACGAGGTGCTCGAGTTTGCACGGACCGTCGTGGTCGATGTCCGACAATCCGTACAGGTCGATCGACCGCATATGAGGTAACCCAGAGAGGTTGAGGTACTGACAAAGAAAAAAAAACGCCATCGATCAACGGATATCTAATTAGTTGGGAGTAGCATGACATGCCTTGCATTTTCGTCCAACGCGACGGATGGCATCTGCGAGCGCGCCATGTGGGTCGCGACGAGGGGTGCCAAGCCCTAGTACAGAGTTACCGACAAGACTCAATTTTTCGAGACGTTCAAAGCGTGAGGCAATATCCGTGAGCAACCTGAGTGTATCGTCTGCCAGCATGGCAGACATATTGTTGATCGCGGAAGACGAACTTTGGCTGCCGAGCGCACCCAAATTAAGCGTCCGTAAATTCGGTAAGGCACTAACCAGGGTAACGGCGTCAGTACTTGACAGTGCTGCCGATGTAAGTGACAGCTTTTCTAGAGCAGACAGAGTAACTGTCGATGGTGGAAGACGGTGGAGACGGGTGAAGGAGACATCCAGGCGCTTCAGGTTCGGGCAACGCATAATGAAAGCGTACATAGAATGCGCGGAGAGACCGAGCTGGCGAAATTTAAGGTTTTTCATGCGTGGTAGGTTGGTATCGGGATCGCGTGTGAGCCCAGCGAGAAGCTTTCCAAAGGTACCATCAGTCTGAATGACTTTTCTTTGAGGATCGGTGACGCAACTGAGAACGGGAGGATGTGTACTCACCCAATTCTGTATGCCAGCGACCTTTAGCACTTCTAAGTGAGTGCAAGAGGTCAACGCTCCCAGGAGGGAAGCAGGTGGAACGTCCGTATAATTGAGGTTGAGTGTGGTCAAGGATAGACACACACGACCAATCGCCTCAGCTGTCTTCGTGCTGACTTTGGAGCAACCGCTAGGATCATCTCAGAGAGCTATGTACGGAGAATCATCCAACGCACCGGAGGACAAGGACGCGAAGATGCGGAAGAGAAGGTAATAAAGATGCAAAGACTGTGTCGGCAAACTTGTCCAAGCCAAGCAAGTAAAGTTCCCTGAGCATAACATTATTTGCAATAGAGGCGAGCGTCTGTCTTTGTACACCTGGTAAGTCATTGGAGAGCACAAGCGATGGTCCCCGAAGGAAATACTGGGTTCCTCTTAAATTGAGCACAAATTTTCCATTATTCGGATCTCACCAAGACGATTAGCCCGTGCGACAAAAGTGTTGGGCAGTTGGATCGCAGCATGGAAAACAGCCTTGGTATCAATATATCAGGTAGACGTTTTAAATGATGTCGGGAATAAGCCCATGTTTGTTCGTTTTCTGAAAGTACTTGAATATTCATCACAAAGCTGCGAGCCGCGAGCGAAGACAACGACGGTACAACGCCTCTTTGAGGGAGGACACGGGTTGACAGAGCCGTCGGTGAGGGGAAGTGACTCGGCTGCAACAAAGATGCATCTTCTGGAGTGGGTGCACCAAATGCTGGTACACTGCTTGTACGTCTTCGTTTCGCTGATGCACTCGACAAGTCTTGTTTACGCCGAGACATCTAAGATCATTGAAGAGGGTGTTCCCAGGCTGATTGCACGATCACGTGAGATTTGTGCAGCAACTTCAAGTCAACTTGTAAGACTCGTACCTGACTAGCGTACAAGGTAATTAAACCGCCGATACCTAAGTTTGCGATACGCAATGACAAGGCAAGTATTTATTACTCGGGTCGGCCAAGTTAACTCAATCGGTATGGGATATTCTCCGCGCAAGTGCAGTAGGTCTATAATTTCCAGAGATGGTCATTTGCACTGTCAGCCGGCAACGGCTAGCATTGCGTACCCGTCGTTCTTATCGGCACTTCAGTAGTGTTTCCATAGAGGTACAGATCTCTACCAAATCTCTACTAAACCAGACTTCGTATCGCCATTTTGGATTTCCCGACGTGTTTTACTCTTGTCAAAAGGGCAGACCGTTTACATTTTGAGCTCCAGGGTAACGAAATCCTACACATACATTCCTCGAACCCGCGACATGAACATCCACGGTTACACAGCTGGATTCACCCTCCAAATTTAACCCTTGAAGTCAGCAGTCAAGAGAATCCAAAGTCCAAATTTATTATTTTCATCTTTGAACGCAAGCAGCGTAGGAGCCAACGCCTTGACATACATAGCATTAGTTCGAGTGGTATCGCGTAAGATGCCACCAGCTTCGTACCGACTGAGAAAGAGGAACTATGTTGTTCGGTGCTTTAATTACAACCGCAAGGGTGGCATCAAGCTTAGGAGCGATACTATAAATTTCAACGCCCATTACCACAAGCCAGCATATACGCAAAGGTCTGTACCTACATGTAACGTCCTTTCTCACCCAATGTAACTTCTTTGATCGTGAACAGCGCATTTCCCATTGTTTTGGCTCCGTATGTCACCGGATCGCCAACCTTGGCACCTTTGGACCCGGTGAGCGCGAAATTGGTGGAAGCCACCTTGTTTGAGAGTGTATAATCTCCATGACTATCCTTTGAAAGAACCCATTGGTACTATATTTGGGCCTCAGCGAGCATATTCAGGGCATAGCCAACCTGCAACTTACTGCTTGCCTTATCGAGGATGTAGATTCGACGGTTTCCGGAGAGAGGGAGATGACGCTCCGCTTGTCATTCGAGAGCCTCAAGTAGTATCCAGTTCCGAAATTAATGATTGCGAACGCATGCTTCGGATTGCCAGCAGGAACGCCTGTGACTCGGCTATGCGATCGCAGAGATAAATGAGTTAATCAACATACGCCTTATCTCAGCACGCACGGGAAGAAGACGTTTCGTTGCTCAGCGAGAGCAGACACCTGCTCTCGTGTTTCGACGTTGTTCCCGCCGCTGAATAGGGCCGTAGCCCATGATTTGGCCAACGGCTGTAGATTTTTGCCGTGCTCGGTGTATATTTGTAGTCCGGTGACACCTGTGCCAGTTCTACCTTGGCCATAACCGCAGTGGACGAGCGTCGACTTGTTTTTCAAGAAAAAGTCGTTCGCTTGCTTGAACTGAGCAAGGGTAGGTGGCACAAAATATCCTAGCTTGATATGCAAGTACTGGATCGGCGGATCGGCCTTGGCAAGTCTCTCCTTCTCCACTGCCTTGTACTCGTACTCGTTATAACTGATAATGCTATCGATTCCTTGGCTAACAAGGAAATCGACAGCTTTCTGTGTGAGATCTTGATCGCCATCTTTGGTCTTGTAATTGGGGACAGAGGCACGGTAGAGCTTGTGTCCGATAGGAACGGACTTGATGACCTGAGTGAACTGGTGCCATCCAGCTGCGTCTGCCATTATGTCCAAGATCTATGGGAAAGAACAGGCAGAAAACGGATGTGTCTGCGGAAAGAAGGTGCTAGATTCATTCGTCAGGTTGTAAAGGCAGGAGACCACAGGAAACGGAACGTTGTAGTTCTTACTCGGTGACTCCTTAGAGCGCGAGCTAGATGTCTTCCCTGCATTGCTAGGCATTAGAGAGTGCTTATAAGGAGGCGGCAAGTACCAAGGCATTTTTTCACATCAGGGCTCAGTCAGCAGACAAATAAAAAGCTTGAAGTGATGGGACTCCGTCTATTAACAATCTAGAAAGACGTGAAATTTTTCTTTTTGGATGGTATCCCCATTTGTTAGCTTTCAACCAATGGGAACGCTGGAATCCTCGCCAAAGACCGTGCAAGAATGACGCGATTTTGCACCTTCACCGAAGTCGATGGCACTCCCTGATAAATATGACGTATTGGTTCGTACTCTATAGCACTTGTAGGGTATAATTTGACGACGCGAAGTGCGCTAGCTGCACACTCAACGAGTATACCAGTGAGTCCTCCGCATTGTCAATGTCAACAACTGACACTACGCACCTACCTCAGCGGTGTTTTTCCAGACACTGAGAGGCGTGAATCTCTAACCAGGCACCGCATCATTATGTTGGATTTTCCAGATGAGTTTTATCCTTGTCCGAAGCGGAAATTGCAAACCATTAACATTTGCGACTGAGCTCAACGAGACAGACTGCCGACATGGTACAATCCTTCCTCTCAAATCCTTTAATTGATTTGCCCTACAGGTCAACCCTTGAAGTCAGCAGTCAGGAGAATCCAAAGGCCAAACTTGTTATTCTCGTCTTTGGACGCGAGCAGCGCAGGGGCCTGTGCCTCGATACATTGTTAGTCTTGTCGTGTAGCATGGACGACTAGCTTCATACCGATTGAGAAAGAGGAACAGTATTGTTCGGTGTTTTAATTACAACCGCAAATGTGGCGTTAGGTTTGGGAGTGATGCTGTGAATTTCAACGTACATCACTGCAAGTCAGCGTGTGGGCAAAGGTAGACGCTTACGCGTAGCGTCCCTTCTCGCCCGTGGAAACCTCCTTGATCGTGAACAGCGTGTTTCCCGCCGTCTGGGCTCCGTATGTCACCGGATCGCCGACTTTGGCATCTTTGGGCTTGATGAGCACGAAATTGGTGGGAACCGGCTTGTTTGAGAGTGTATAATCCCCGTGGCTATCCTTCGAAAGAGCCCATTGGTACTATATCTGGACGTCAACCAGTGTTTTCAAGGCATAGATGATTGATGACTCACTGCGTGCTGGATCGAGGATGTAGACTCTGCGGTTTCCGGAGAGAGGGCAATGACACTCTGCTTGTCGTTTGAAAGCGTCAAGTAGTATCCAGCTCCGAAATTGACGATGGCGAACAAAAGCTTTGGATCGCCAGCGGGGACGCCTGTGACTCGACTAGGACGACGTCCGGGATCGCACAAATGAATACAGCAATAGACACACGGCTGGTATTTGTTACTACGTACGGAAGGAAAATGTTTCGTTGCTCAGCGAGAACAGACACCTGCTCTCGTGTTTCGACATTGTTCCCGCCGTTCGATAAGACGGTAACCCATGATTTAGCTAGTGGTTGTAGACACTTGCCGTGCTCGGTGTATACTTGCAGTCCAGTGATACCTGTGCCAGACCTACCATGACCATAGCCGCAATGCACGAGCGTTGATTTATTTTTCAAGAAAAAGTCGTTCGCTTGCTTAAACTGAGCAAGGGAAGGCGGCTTGAAATCCCCTAGCTTGAGGTGCAAGTACTGGATTGGCGGTTTGGCCTTGGAAAGTCTCTCCTTCTCCATCGTCTTGTATTCGTACTCGTTGTAGCTGATAATGCTATCAATTCCTTGGCTGACAAGGAAATCGACAGCTTTCTGTGAGAGATCTTGATCACTATCTTTGGTTTTGTAGTTTGGGGCTGAAGCACGGTAGAGCTTGTGTCCGGTAGGAACAGACTCGGTGACGTGAGTGAACCGATACCACCCAGCTGCGTCTGTCATCTGTGCAAGTTTGATGCGAGAACAGGCAGAGGATGGATGGGTCTACAGAAGGAACTATATCTGTCCATCGGTTCGGAAAAGCGGGAGACGATGGGAAACGGAACTCCCTAGTTCCTACCCGGGAGCTGGCAATGAAACTGATGCTTCTCTGTTGGGCATCGGTAGTACTTACGGGGAGGTTAGCTATTTGCGTCAGTCTCCCAGGTCCTAAATTAGTGAATCGTAATGGAAAGCCTGCGCTCAGTGCTACGGCAGATTACAATTACAATGAGATCTAGAGGAACGTACAGCAGCATTGTATCTAAACGATATTTACTTCAGCAACGAAATACCCATTAGGAGTAGGATAACATTTTATGATGCGAAGCTGCGCCAGCTGCACACCCAACGAATCTTCTCTCGCATTCGTGCCTTGATGAAGTGCAATGTTGTAGAAACCTACAGCGTCGGGTAGCAAGCACTCTTTCTCCACTTCCTGAAATGGCGAGAAGGCAAAGTAAGGAAATGAAACATCAAAGACGGCTGCAGGACGCACCCCAAAGAAAGTGGCATACGCCATCGTAATTTGTATCAACAAATTGACTCGGGTTATTAAACCACTTTCGTCAAGCCTTGTGCGGATCGTAAACTTCTGTGGAGGGTACCCGGGCCACTTTAGGGCGCGCAAATGTCAGACAATTTGGCAGTAACTCTAGTCCACGTCACACTTACTTTAATCACAAAATCTAGGTCCTGGCCGCTGCAATTCTTCAGGATAATGTCGTTCGGTTGCTTCAAAGTTTGCGTCAGGGCAGCAAGAATCTGATTAGTGGTAACTCCTGTTTTATAGGATCGCGACGTCCTCATTTGTACTAACGTCCAAGCAACGTTAAAGACATACCTAGTTTTGGCCAAGACCAAGTGTGATAATCAAATTCAACGACATCCCGGGCTGGGGACCACGTTTCATTCGCTGGAATTGGTACCCTCGAATCGACAGGCCGCGGCCAACGGCCGACCAACCCCGCTGCACCAATCGGAAAGGCAGCGTATTGTGGGTAGCGGCGATGCGTTTCTTGTTGCTTGTCCAGCACACCACGATCAGTCCACCTAGAACCAACCTTATTACCGTAATGCGTGTTCAAAAGTTCGCCTGGTGTTCGTGCAGTAGGTTCCGGAATCGGGTTTTGATAGATATATCCTGGCGGGTGGGGTGTGTGGAGCTCGACAGGGTTTACTGTAGCTGGAGCAAACCAGTGGCCTTTCTGATCTACAGGCATAATGAGGATAAGGAGGAATGACTAGGAAGTGGTGGTCAGAATTTGAGGATGTCGTTGAGCTTACCGAAGGTGATGAACTTTAGCCCTTTTATACGTCGAGCAGGTTCTGAAAACACCATTCATCTCCACGAACAATCGAAGGAGGTGGTCAATATGAAGGTCAAAGCTGAGCGGCGCACCATGTGAAATGGCCATCATGTAGGCCGCGCATAGTAAAGGGCCTGTGGCTGAAAGGAATTTAGTAGTCATTGTGATGGGCCAGCTCAAGGTTCGCCAAAGCGCACTGTCAATCTATGATCAACACGGGGCACGCAGCGTCATAATAAACTCTGCGCCCTAATAGATCCGGCGGATGTTCTTCGTTGTGACTAGATTTTATACCGCCAATTCCCACGTAAGGACCACCAACTGGCAACTGGAGCGAGTTGGCAACTTAGAACGCGTCTACTAGTTGGTGAAGTACTGTGCCCTGGGTCAATGCAAACTTCTAATTTGTAAGTTGCCACTAGAAAAGCTTAAGATTGTTTGGGCCCACTGAAACTGGCCCTAGTGGGCCAAATGCCCTCAGATTAGCACTATTTTCCATCGAATCCAAGCATGGCCGCCTTATGCGAGTCGTATCGAGATAGTTTACCCTTTTACATCAAATTTTGGTCATTTTGCATCTCTTCGGTCTCCTAGTGGGCATTTCTCCCGTCATCCTTTCCCAAACCTGAGGACGAGTATGTCTAGCTCAAAAACCACATGAAGGGGAATAGTCATCTCGAGTGCGATGAAATATTCCACTGCATTCGCTATCTGCTGCCACAAAAATCCAGGAGCGCCCTATGTTGGCGTCGACAATATGGGTGAGGGCGCTACTGAACTTCTGGCTGGCGGTACTGGGCAGAGTAAAACTCAGTGGAAGGAAACCAACACTCCAGAAATCCCAGTGATAAACAACGTCACGCAAATAGCAGCGATCGGCGGTGAGTCTGGCAAATCCAAGCATAAGGCTCTGGCGAATCGGTTGTCCTTTTTTCGCGCACATGGCTGTCATCATCCTTTGTCGTCGTCGCGTCCTCGTATGTCCTCCCCCAATCTCGTGTTTTTCTTGTCCCGTTACCTTGCATAAGTTGTTACAATGTTTATTAGCGACACAACGAACAGTTACAATCTTGACTAGCAGCACATTTACCCACCTGTTCGCTCCTCATGTATTTCTACTAAGCAACCGGTTCCTCAACGTCATGGTCATACCTTGTGAGTGTTTATATCGGGAAACAACTTCGCATTGACCTCCTCGTTGGCAGACAACTTCGTCGTTCATATCCAGACATGCCTTTCTTACGACTGATAATCCCGTCTTATTTCAATTGTCGTGTGACCTAGTAACACGTAACCGCGTGCAATATACTGTGTGGAAAGCGTTCTTGAGGCTGCACCTGAAGAACCTGGCCAATATCCACGTCTGCATCTCGATTGATTCCTAATCAACCCATTTAACGTGAGCGTCCGTGAGTAAAGTGAAGACGGATGGGGAGCACAGTTCGAGGAGGGATAATAAGGAATGTCATTCATACGCATGAAGGGGGGGAACAAGCCAAAATTTAGACGCGATCAGAGGCACGTCACTGAATCCTAGATCGCCAAGTGCAGAGAGGCTTTGCTCCACTGAGTGCCAGGTATATATCTTCCCTGTCGCAACTAGATTTTCTGATGGTGAGTCCACAAATTCAGCCTGCTCTTGACGTCGTTAGCATAGCAACTGTTCATTACTCGATATCAAGTACGAACTTTGCGAGTTGCCTGACGCCTTCTTTGAACCATTCTAGTGGTCTCCGTTAACAATTTCTTGTTAGCGCGCACGCATCTTGCTTGGAACTGCATGTAGCATGGGCGTTCCGTTAACATATTCCAGTTGCCTCGGCCGCACTGGCTAGAGTTACGGTCCCACGGTAGTCCAAATGCAACGTGCTCGCCTCAAAGCAGTCGCGTGAGGCTTTGGCTAACCCACTTACTGACCGACACGCTCGAGCTGTTCACCAGCAACGATGGCGAGCAGGCCCATCTCACCAACGGAACCAACCAAGAAGCATATCCTGCCAAACCCACATCCCTACGCCATCAAGACAACTTCATCCGGCTTGTTGTCTGGCTCGAGCTCGTCACCGCACTATACCAATCATATAAAGCACCATTATATCCCTGCCCCGCCTTCACGGTCAACAACGGGGAAGGTCCGACACCGCCACTCATCGTCTATGTCGGCAGTCGAGGGCGAAGTGCACATCATGGCCACCCCCGCGCCACTGCCGACTCCACCGTCGACACTCGCGGTTTCAACAGACAACCCGTCAGAGTCCCCGAAGGACCCAAATGGGCAGAAACTCACGCACCGGGCGCGGAGAGCAGAGACGATGCCGAGTAGCACCATCGAGCCCATTACGGAGCATCACAGCGAAGACCAGGAATCAAAGTATAATTACGACCGAGATTCCAAACCAACGCTGTATCCTGGGTTACCTCCGAACCCAAAGCAATGGAATACGGGCGAACTGATCACCTATCTCGAGACGTCTCTCGACCGTAATGATGGCACAGACACGCCCAGCGATGACACCACGGTCGTGGAGATAGTTAATTACGTTCGCACATGTTGTCTTACAGGTCGTGAGTTGCTACGATTCACGGATGATGATCTTGTTGGGTACGTCGCTCACGTCGTCAGTGCGAGGCACTTTTGCTGATCGACCTTACACGTGCACAGCACGCCGCTTTCTGACGCCCAGCGGGCTCAGCTGTTGGAGCGCTCACACACCCTTCGCACCGACGTTCTTCGCGGCCGCATCTACGTTGACTCGTACCACTCGCAGGACATTTCTGACAACTCGAAAGATATATATTCCTTTTCTGCGCGCGCCGCTAGCATTCGCGGTGCTTCTGCTTCCGCAGACGACCTCTGCTCGCTCGTTGACAACGATACTCGCGCAGGCGCAGACGCCTTTCCACCATCCCCTGCCATGACTCTTCACCGTTCCAACACGGTCTTCGAAGCTTCTGCACAGAGGTATAGGGATCTCGCGCGTATGCGCATGCGCCGCCGGGGCAGGGTTAAAGGTCTCGTCGAAACCTGGGAGCGTGCGAGGACAAGTGGTGGTGATCTTTCTGCCAGCGAGGAAGAATCCGTATGTGGAAGCGACGCCGATGTAGAGTCGGAATCTAGCCTGGAGGCAGACCATTCGCCAGACCACTCTTCTGACGTCCCGTCTGAAGATCCGCATGATTCGCCGCCACGTGATGTTTGTTCGACAGTAGGGGATTCGGCGGATTTGCCCCAGGGACCACTCTCGTTGACGCCGCCTCCTCCCTACACCCATGTGTTTGTGTCATGTACTGCGGATGAAGAGGAGCCTAGCATTGAAGAATTGTTGTCGTCGTCTTCGAATGTCCCGCTGAAAGGTGCCCAGGCATGGGAGGCCGACTTTGGCTTAGGAGAAACAGTGAAACGTATCCCCGTCTCCCTAGACACGGTCGTGGATAGCCCTCGCTCTTCGTCTATTGAGAAAAGTACAACCCACAGCCCGAAAGACAATGACCAACGAACCGGAATCACGCTCGTTCAGCCTAAGTCGAAGAGGTCAAGCGTCCGAGGAAGTACCGGGAGAAGAGATAAGAACCCCAAGACGCAAAACCGTGTCGTTACTGCCATTTTCACTGGTTCCCTCTCCGAAGGCGTATCTCAGAACATTTGTAATGAGGTAAAGCTAGCGGACGATGGCCAATATGCAAGCGGGGCTCATGATGGTGTTCGAAGCAAGGTCCAAGCGAGTCTGGATCCGCAAAAAAACTGTGATAGTGCGATACGGGCACTGGAAGAGTCTATTACAACGACACGCGCCCAGTTGGATGCGTTTAGGGTGCGACTAGAGCAGGTCGAAGCCGACACCACTAGCCAGGAGGCAGAGATAAGGAGAGCACAGTATTCCGATGTTCACCGCACTCTAGAAACCAAGCAGCGACGATTGGAAGCGAGCGTGCAAACATCAGTGGAAACAGAACTTCCTATATTCACGGATGCAAAAAACGGGGACGTACCTGATGTTTGGGAGGCGATCTCTCTTTCCGATATTACACGCGCAATCGTTGCGAAAGCGATGCAGTGGTTCTTTCCCCATGAACGTATGAGCGTACACACGCACGACAACGATGGCCAGCCCCTGGTTCGCGTTGGTTCTCACCCTGGAGAGAACGACGAACACCCCTCCCCCGCGAAAAGAGGTGGACGCTTGACGCTGGCACGCATGTCCTGCGGTATCTTTTTGGTCTCGTTTGCCATCTGTGCTGCTGTGCTTCGGAGAATGGGGTTTGGGAGGTGGGTCCGCAGGCCATAGGTGGTGAGCACAATGGGTGTCGTGTGGTTTTCTTGCCTTAACACTATCAACGATCTTATCCTTTTTGGCTTCCTCTCACTAACATTCTCATGCTACTCAACGCTGCTCCCTCACTTCTTTTTTCTTCCTTCCTGTTGGTATGTAGCCTAATCTTGCCAGACCCTTTGCTTTATTTGCAAGGTGCGTCGGATCCTTTTGTGATACCAAAACTTTTGTATGGCCCTTCACGACTTTTACGACCTTGTTCACGAGTTTATTGAATGATCATGATATCTTCCCGTACATTAATGCTGATCTTTGGTTCAGCTTGCTTTCGTCACAAGTGTTGGTACTCGGTGCCACAAAAACCTTTGGGGTCACAGTTTTTCCCCCGACATTCAATGGAGCAAACGTGTGCCAAGCTTTCCACTAGTAGCAGTATCGGCCCTCTCTCAACAACGAACACCACTCTCAATCAGAAACGGTGTCCTTGGTTCATTCAAGCCAGATCCTGCGTTAGCATGCCACGAGAAGCACTGAGACCTGGTCCAGTAGTCAGCTAAAAATGTAGGCTTGTCGGCAAGCGCCCACAAAGCGCGAGATTAGTGATCACCCTGAAATCGCCGAATCGGGCCTCGAAGCTTGGAAGTGACGGCAAACTTTACGTTCCAGGGTAGCAAATGAACGGAGACTCCCAATTTTTCTTACTCATCGTCGGTCGTTTTCCAAGTCCTAAGCATCTAGGTAAGCTCAAACCATATGCCAGGTACCTCACACCAAACACGGGTTTCAGATGGTCCGCATCACTCCAAACTATCCAACGGAAATAGAAATGTGGGTCGTCGAGCAAGAACTCCGTGTGCGTCTCACCGCGATTCAAACTTCCTTAACGCCCAGTGAGTGCGCACGGCCCGTTCAAATCCAGCTCTCGCCTATTTCGTTTCTTCCGAGCGAAATACTCATCCACGTATTCCGCCTTGGACTTGAAAATGTTCCGCAATCTGCCCATGCAATTTTCCTACCGGTCTGCGTGGCAGGCGTTTGCAGGAGCTGGCGAGCCGTCGCGCTTCGTGCTCCCGAGTTGTGGATGCGTGTCTTTGTGACCTCTGCGACACCGGTTTACGTTTTGCAAGCCTTTCTGGAAAGGTCTAGAGATTCTGACATTGACGTCAGCTTTTGCCACTGGCCTGTGCTCAAGCGTAACAATGAGGTCAACTCCAGCGAAGCATTTCTCGAGTTGATCATCGACAGGTTACGCCATCACGTACATCGTCTGTGCAGACTTTCTCTCTGGGATGTGTCGGATACGGTCGTCTGCACTGTAATAGAGGGTTTATTAAACTTTTATACGCCCCGCTTGACCAGGGTGTTCGTCAAGGCAAACCGGACAACCTACGACCAATATTATCAACTTCACAACCACTACTTTCTTCGTTTCCTCAATGGCGGAGCACCATCGTTGACCCACCTTGTCATGCATCACTTCCCGATCGAGACTTTAAGAATGAGATCCGACTGGCCATTCGATGCACGTAACCTCGCCTCTCTCACGTTACGCACTCAGGAGTGTTCGACGCTAGGTGTTCTTCTCCCACCCTATCTCATCGAATTGCCTGCGCTGTGCGCCCTATTACGTTCGACGCCCAACTTGATCACTCTCGCATTGTATGGACCCGTCGTTGAGCCCGCCGAGGACTTTCTGACACGTCCACGACGGGTGCTCCTTCCTTCACTCGAGACGCTCATCCTCCACCGTCGCTTCCCAGGGATCCGGTATCACTGCGAGCTACTGAACATCCTCAAAATGCCCGTACTCAAACGCCTCGACATACCATGGCACGATGAGCTCTCTGTCGAGACACCCCACGAGGATCGCGCTGCGGCATATTTCTTTGACGCAGAGGGCCGACCTCGCTTCGCGAGCGTGCGGACCCTGTATTTGCGCGACAGCACGGTCAAGTGGATGATGCCAACGAGGACGTTTATAAAGGCGTTCCCGAACGTGGACAAGGTCATTCTTGGGGGGGCAGACGTGGCCAACTTTGCAGCGACGCTCAGGGGGTTCGTGTTGCCCCGCACGGTACCTCCAGCCAGTGCACGTTTAGCACGTGCCGACCATCGGGTGCGTCTGGAACGGGAGCCGGAGGGTGTCTTGGAAGATGGTGCCTGGGAGCAGGTGCGGCGGATCGTGTTGAGGGACCCAGACATGGGACGGTGGAAGGGGTGGGTGAGGGGGTTTTGCAAGTGGCTTGCTGCAGGTGGACACGCGTCAAAGGTTCTGTGCGTCGAAATTCAGGGCGGTGTGGTACATGGGGATGAACTCGATGAGTGCGAGAAGAAAGCCTTTAGGCGAGGGCTGGAGAGGCTTGGGCGGTATGCACGAGTGATCGTGGCATAGAGGTGCGAGGTGACTACTCTACTATTTTGTACACTGGAACGTTCAGTGGAGTCGCCACACGTGCCAGTCATAATAACACTCGCCGTCGCTGCGCTTGAGACAGTGCCTGTCTTCACGATTGCGTTCGGTGTGGTCGGTGGGGGTCCATTCCGCGCTCTTCTTTGCGTTCGAGCGGAGGTGCACGATCGGCGGGGCAAGCCTCAGCGTGGTTAGCCGAGTCACATGACCTGTATATTCATTTCTTGAGCTGCCAGCTTTCTGGATATGTACTCGGGGGGAATGACTGCCGGCTCTGACCACGTTCGCCGTTCACAAAGGCGAGGCCGGAGAACGTTCTCTTCCGCGTAAACCATGCATTTTTTTCAAGTAGACCGACAGATATAAAATGACGTTCTTGTCGAGAGAGATCGTCACTGATCACAGTCCTCACAGAAGATATGTCTTGGACCATTTCGATAACTCAACTTGCCGCGCTCGTCCCATTCTCCGTTCTCTCTGCAGCTTTAATTCAGCGGTTCGTTCAGGATCGCATCGATAGGAAAGGGTACCCTCTTCCCCCTGGTCCTACACCTCTGCCGATCTTGGGAAGTACCTTGTCTATCAATATGCAGGAACCCTTCAAAACATATACGGAATGGCGTTCAAAGTACGGTGAGTACGGTATTGCGTGTAGAATTCGTGGAAACCAACCTAAAGTTTTTGTTAGGCGATATCATGTACATTCGGCTGTTGGACATGGATGTGGTGGTTCTCAACTCTCCCGCCGTCGTGGCGGAGCTTCTCGAGAAACGATCGCAGATATATTCCAACCGTCCTTATATAGCGACAGTCAAGCCGTGAGTAAAATCTCATTCAATACAATGCGGTGAGGGACTCAAACAGCGATTCGTGCTCTATCAGGTTTGGCCAGGAATCCAACTTTGCTTTTTCACAGTACGGTGACCATTTGAAGTTATGCCGGCGAATATTCCATCAAACATTCAACGCCGATGCTGCTGTCGCTTTTCATCCAATGCAAGTCCACAAAACACGTCAGTTGATCTTGAACATGATCGATGATCCGACTGGCTATGCTTCTCATTATGCGACGTAAGAAATTTTCGTTCAACTTGCATCGTGAGCATGCTCACTAGCCTGCAGGTTTACTTCTGCTGTGTCCATGTGTTCCATATATGACTATGATCCCAGTCCCAAGGGTGACAAAATGGTATCGATTATCAGTAATTTTATTGAAGCTTCAATGCCAGCGTTGATGCCAGAGAGGGCTGTCCTTCTCAAGGTGTTCCCTTTTCGTAAGTCTTTGAGTAACATTGAAGCACTTCGTTTGACGTTGTCTGGAAAGTGCTATACGTACCTGACTGGCTTCCTGGATCGTCTATCAAGCATGAAGCGAGAGTAGCTCGCGAGTTGGGCACCAAGATGGTCGAGGCACCATACCAGTATGCCCTGGGGCGTATAGCAAGTCTTTTCGGCCATAATTGGGAGCTGTCTAGTTGACCGACTACTTTAGGAATCAAAGGAAGCTGTCAATCCATCCATGGTATCAGATCAGATCGCTCGGATGGAGAAGTTTGACGATGCACATCGTACTCAATATGAAAAGGCTCTCAAAGAAACATCCTCGGCTGCTTTCTTGGGTACGTTTCTCGAATATCTTGTGTCAAAGGCAAAACCGACCGTGTGACCCTAGGTTCTGTAGATACGGTCTGTCATGCGTTCCTGAGAGATGAATGCGACACTTATAATTCTCACAGACTAAGTCGTTGTTGATGACATTTACGCTCGCAATGGTAAAAAATCCTCGTGTCTGGAAACGCGCTCAGGCGGATATCGACGCTCTTATGGGGACGGAGAGATTACCTGAATTTGACGATAGATCGTCTTTGCCATATATCGATGCTATCTTGCGGGAAACATTGAGATGGCAGCCACCCGCTCCTCT
>JBBPUC010000376.1:0-22948 GCA_038094375.1 Tubosaeta aff. heterosetosa | reverse complement strand
TCGTGTTTGTACATGCGACCGTACTCGCGTCAATGAGCGGCCCAGTTATTTAGATAATAAGAAAGGCAGGCTTTCCCGTCGAGCTGCGCATCTTTTTTTTCCTCCATGAGCGATCTACCGTCGTCCCCTCCGCTGCACAGAACCTCTCCTGACTACGACTACCAAAACTACGACAAGACGCTGCCGCCGTCGCCGCCGTCCTCGAGCAAGCGGTCGCGACAGTCCTCCAAGACACCTTCATCACGATCGTCCAAGGAACGTCCCATAAATGCGCCGACTGCGAGAGAGCTCCTGCGAATGCTGGCAGAGGAACAGGAGACGACGCGCGACCTGCAGCAGGAACTCTCTCTTACCTCATCACAGCTGGCCCTTGAGCAGGACCGTGCAGATACTGCGGAGCGCAAGCTCAAGGAGGCTATCATACGCTTCAAGGACGCCAATGATGCGCGACTGGTTGCGCAGGCAGACGCAGCTAGGCTAAAGGAGGAGTTAAAGCTCTACAAGAACGCATTGGAGGAAGCGCAGAAAGAGATTTTCAAGGCGCAAAACATTCTCAAGGACGTCGAAGGTCGCAGGAGAGAAGCCGAAGAAGATGCTACCAAGTTGCGAAGGAAACTGAGAAAGTTGGAGGAAGAAAAGATGATGGAGATTGCCCGCGAAGAAGGAAGAAAACAGGGGCTCCAGGAGGGCATCGAGATGGGGAAAGACATTGGATATCTGCGCGGTCGCAACCAGGGTTACATCAACGGTCGCTCAACAGCCGACAGGGTGGTGGAGAGGTACTTTTCGCCGCCGTCTGAAGCCGAGCTACGAAGGTCGCGTGGAGAGCCTGACCTTCCTCTGGAGAGCGACCCTCCATACACTGCGACGACGACTCGCTTCCCTCCTTCTGGTGGTTCCGAGCCATCTTCCTCCTTGTCTTCAAGTGAGCGAGACGTGCCGCGGTACTCTCGATCAGCGGGAACACGGACGGCGTCTGCACGAACGACCATGTACTCGCCTGCACAGGCACACGCGGAGATTCCACCTGACGGGTTTATTCCGGAGGTAGATGCCTCTATGGTTATTCGGCTGCCACCTCCCCACGAGCTCGTCCGTCCGCCTCGTACACCCTCTAGTGGATTGCCTTCAGGTTCGACATCGCCTCTTGTTCCTCCGGGGCCTGTGCCTGGTGACGTTCCTGTGTTGATGATTCCCGAGCCACGTTCTCCTAGGAATCCCTTGTACGACCTTGGGAACGAGCGGCAGCACCGCAAAGTGCGGCGGAGGTCTTCAAGGGAGAGCGTTGGTTCTTCCACGCGAACGTCTGAGCTCGACTTGTTGAATGCGCCGGAACACGGTGGGAACCGCGGGCATCGCTCGCCTGTGCTGAGTGTCATTCCCGAGGTGGCAAGCTTGCGAGAGGCGAGTATGAGCACTGGCCAAAGCGTGAAGCAGGGCGAGGACCGTGTGGACGAGGTAAGGAGCGTGGGTGCAGGGTGAACACATGCTGAAACGATGCGTTGTAGGCGGGCTTCGTGCACGTGTCGATGCCTGCGCCGCTGAGGGCTGCAGAGATGGCGAGTCTCAAGTCTAGAACGGGGTCGCAGTCACTTTCAGTTGACCAGACGGGGTATTCGCGGCCCGGGAGCACGTCTTCATTTGGCACAGTGAATATTACGATTCAACCTCCGGTGGGTGATGTGAACACGATCGTGGGGCTTGGACTGATCAGTGGGGTGTGATCAGTCGCGGCCTGCATCGAATAACTCTGCGGCTACAGGGTCAGGTACGCGGTCGTATCTGCTGAGTCCAGCCGACGCGGATCGGCCAGTTCCCCTTCCGGGGCAAGGATCGGTTGAGGACACGCCGGATGGCACGATCGTGATGGAGCTGCCAGACGGGGGACTCCCACCGGGCTTTGTGCCTGCGGTGGATACGGCGTACACTGGTGCAGGTATCCCGTTGCCACCGTCGACGGTGGGGTCGTACCACAGCCGGTTGCCATCGCAGGGCGTGGTGATACCACCACCGTCTGGGGATGAGTCGGATGGGACTTCGAGCGACGGGGACACGTTGACTACGCCGCCTTCACGGCGCTACAGGTATTAGATAGTTGATTAGTAATCTGATTTGTTTTTGTTCTCTCGATGCGACCGTCGACACGCAGTCAAAGTCGCCTACAGCAAAAGTACAACGTCACGACCGAATGTCAGTCTCCCCGTCGTCGCTTGGGCCGTCGCTGACCCTGTCCTAGTCCCACACCTCGGCCTCCACTCCGCCTCCGCGTCAGGCGACATCGGCCTCGTCCAGTACGCCCTCTCGCACGGACAGCCAGTCAACTCGGTCCTCGACGGCGTGCTCCCCCTCCACGCTGCCTGCGCCGGCGGGAACGTCCTCGTCGTAAACCTCCTCATCGACTGTGGCGCAGACGTAAACGCCCCAAGGTCCGTCTCTCCATCTCCCTCCTCCTTGGCTTACCCTCCCCAGACTCCCCCGCCGCTACTCTGACCGCAATCGCGACGCAGCAGGGCCTATCGTCGGCACATCTGGCTCGACACCGCTCCATTTCGCTGCTGCGAACGGCCATCTCGCCGTCGTTCGCACCCTCCTCTCCTGTGGCGCTGCTCCAGATCGCGCCGACAAACACGGGATCACCCCAGAACTCATCGCCCGTCAAAATGGCTGGGTAGAATGCGCAGACCTTCTCGCACAGGCCTCCTCTTCCATTAGGGTATGTGCCCCTCTTTCACCACCTCCCCGTCTGACCCCTCTACAGCGCACCACTTCTGCTTCTTGTGCCGTAGAACATCTAGAGGCATCCATCCGAAAGCGTCTGCACTTCAAGCGCTCGGTAGACCACACCCTATCTGCCACAGGTGGCACTTCTGACCCAGAGGCCAGACCATCTCTCACACGCACTGACCAAGATTCGGATTCCCGCACCGATGGAGACCTCATTCTCTCTTCCCGCCGCCCGTCCCTTCCACGCGCTCTAGATGACTCATCTATCACCACATCCTCTGCTGCTCGCTCCACCCGGCCCAGATCAGCCGGAACCGGTGCCGAGTCTCGTAAACTACACTCCAAGCTTTCCCTCCTGAGCCTCTTCAAGAAACCAAACACTGACGGTTCCAGCTCCAGCGCCGCCTCCCTTTCCGAGTCACCCGTTCCATCCTCACCTCCCCGCTCTGTTCCCATCCCAACCGCTCACGCGCTCCCGTCCGGCACTCCGCCTGTGTCCCCTCGGAACACCCCTGTCCCGTTATCCTCTTCACCTCGTGATCTCCCTCATGTTCTGTATTCACCCCGCAGACTGGCGAGCAGCACATCCTTGTCCAGCGTCCGAGCGTATCCCCTCCATCCCGCAGATCTTCACAACGTCCTCACCGCCGAGCGGTCGCGCAACCATCCCGTAGGCGCAGGTGTGGTCTCTCCCCACGATGAAGATTCCGGGAGCGCCGATGGCTCTGGCTCTGTTTCTGGCACTCCAATTAAACCCGGCATTCTACGAATGCAGAATCGTTCACGCTCTGGCCACGGATCAACATCGCAATCCGGATCTCTACCTCGGAACATTCGCTTCGAGCGTTCCGTCTCTGATTCCGCCCCTTATCATGGACGCGCGAGAAGTCCGAGCTCTCGTAGTCAACTTGAAAATCGAATGCGTTCACTCGGCATTACTTCAGGCAGTCGCCATGATGATGCCGAGTTTGGCCGGATACCAGACACTATTGAAGAATCTCCTGTCGTACCGCATGCTGTTCCATCTGTCTTTGTGAACGTCGTACCCGACCACGACGATGATGTGGATGAAGAATATGGCATACCCTTGAGCGATTCCGAACTTCGCCCAAACCAAGACCCTTCATCAACAAATTCCCGCCTGCCCTTTAGCATCAATGTTCCTCCACCCTCCGAGGACGCCCTCGCTGAGAGTAGATTGCGCGGCGACTCCGTCAGCAGTGCGAGCACCACTGCCACCGACTCTACATATCCTCAATCGAGCTCAAGTGACGCTGCATGGAGCATTGCTACCCCTAGCACCCCACAACTCCTTGGGAGCCCACGAATCCGCCCTGCCCTTGGGGAGTACGAGGCTGATGTCGAGGAGACGCGCGATATATTCCAACGTCCGCAGGGGTTGCACTTGCCACCAGACATTGATATCTCCACAATATCTTCTCACGCACAGGCGGAGGAACTAGTTCAGCGCACCCAGCAGTCCATTCTAAATATGGAACAATATTTAGAACAGAACGTCAAGAAGGATTCCGAGACAGGTAGAACCCCTCTGAGTGCAAAGCTAGCCGCCTATGGAGAAAGTCTGGCTATCGAAAGGCGGCTAAAGGAGAAGGCAACGGCACGAACTACGGACATTGGACATTCCGATAATGGGGTGTCTCTTTTATCCGCAACTAAACCCTCGCATCTTTCCTCTTCACATCCCAGGCGGGATAGTATGTATACACTTTTTAACTGCGACGAGTAACTAATGGTTCTTCAGCTTCCTCAAGCAGGAAAACACTGCGGGAACAAAAAGCGGAGCATCTTCGCCAGTCCACATGGTCACCGTCTTCTGACGATTCGCCAGACTTTGGGTACAGCACACCCGGAGACTCGATACAGAATTCGCCGCGTGCACGCACGCCTGATCACCCTGATCCGGACATTGTGGCTGCTTCCCACGGGATTCCTCTGTCCCGTGCATCGACGGCGCCTAGCTATGATTCCACCTCGGTGCGCCGTGGTCGCGAACACGATCCATCACGCAGCTTCCAGAAACTCTCTAGAATGGGCTTTTCCACTTTTGATAACTGGCATCCATCCCCTGCAAAGGGCCGCGCATCTAGATCACCACCTCCGAGCCTTCGCTTTGGACTGCGCACGATTATGCAGAGTTTTCAGGGCAAGTAAGGACTCTTTTTCTCTATAACATACATGTGATCGCTTGTGACATCCCCTGCCTAACTTATTTTTTTTTTTTGCTTTCACGTTCTCACAATGTATCGCTTGCCTGCGGTTGTTGAACTACGGTCATGTATTCTTCTTGTTGTTTCTTGTCTGACGACACGTTTGTATTGGCACTATGTAAACTATTTGTCAACTCACGATCCGTTCAAGCCATGTCACCCCCTGTCGGTCTTGAAGCTTTAGACACGATCCTTGTGTCCATTGGGCAGTAAATCTCGAGACCAGGCAATCTGCTGGCTCTTCTCTCGCCAGATCGAGGAGGCACCTTGAGGGCGACCGTATCGAGAAATATTCAAAACAGCGGCCTTGTAGTCCAACAAGCCGAGCATGGAAGACGAGTAGCCGGATCGTGACTCACGAGTACCCACCAT
Source organism: Tubosaeta aff. heterosetosa (assembly GCA_038094375.1). Lineage (NCBI taxonomy): Eukaryota > Fungi > Basidiomycota > Agaricomycetes > Boletales > Boletaceae > Tubosaeta > Tubosaeta aff. heterosetosa. The sequence continues at coordinate 17,624 of JBBPUC010000376.1, read as the reverse complement.
CCGACATGATGTCCGCCCATCGACGTGAGCCACAAGGCCCTCGGGCGCTGCAACTATTCGAGAGGGCTGCCTCCACACGGTCCTGTCACTGAGACTGATGGGCGGATCATCCGGCGCCCAACGTGTGGTGCCGTCGTCATGTGACTACAATGTGTGCGCCTGTGAGTTCGTGTGCGTAGTTCCCGGCGCCACTGTTGGTGAGGGTCATGGCGCCCAAATTCAACACGCCGACCGCGAGGGCACATGACGCACGTCGGATGGTTTCGTACGGGCAAACACGTAAAGGGACTCCCCCAAAGCGAGGAATCCAACCTAACAGTGATTTTCTAATTGGACATAGATCACGTTGTTGTGAGACACTGATGCCCCTAATGTCGATACTACGTCTGATGCTGACGCTGTCTTTCCAGACAAGGAGGCTAAATCATGAAGAGAGCCATCAATATATTCACAAAAGTGGCCGACTCAGATGAGAAAAGAGTCATAAATGTAGGTTAGGCATGTCTAAATCAAAAAATACCAAATGCTCGGAAAAGTCTATAGTGAACCACAAACCCAAAAGGCCCTTTCCTGGAGAGGTAAGGGATCAAAAACGAACGCGCGTCTAAACTAACCGCACCAACTCCGCCAGAAAACACTCATAGACGCCCTCGCCTTCCTCAGCCTCTTCCATGAGTGCCGGCTCTTTGCGGACACACTTTTAGGTGTTTCTTACTCGCATCTGCCCTGCTCATAAGTAAGCCGCAGGCAGGGCACGATACTTTGACCTCCATGTGACTCGTGAGGATATGGCGCGTAATATTCCTTCGTTGCATGGGTGCTGCCGCGCATCCCGCCCACGCACATAGCATTGTCTCACTGTCCGAGGTGAAGCCGCCGCCATGGTTTCGGAGGTGACTCGTGATGCTTTTGCGGTCGCCTGGGATAAGCGCTGAGCACTGTCTCCCACGTGTCGTCCACAGACATTCGAACACGGGCGCGTCTGCGGGAGCCCACCACTCACCGCGCGATTGGGTGGGGGATGCTGTGTCATATGTAAGTCCTCGTGGTTTGAGAGAGAAGCTAAAAGCATGGACGATCGCAGAGAAAAGACGTACTCGTGGCTGGTGAAGGTACAGCATCGCTGCGTGCCGCAGGATTACTCGAGGTGATGACCGGGTGAAGATGACCGGTTTGTACCGCTTCCCGCCCCCGGTGTCCAATGTGTCCCGAATGGCCGGACGGCTGGGAGGGTGGAACCTCTGGCCTCGTTCCAAAAGCACGATTGGAACTGGTATAACCGCTGTGCTGTCCAGCAGTGTACTCAGGGTGGCCCCGGGAGGTGGACTGCCAGTAAGAACCAGATGTTTGCATCCATCCTTGAGAAGCAGAGCGAGGTGCGCTTTGTGCGACTGGGATTCTGGCGTGGTCTAATAGGGGCTCTGTACCTTCCATTCCCAGGTTCATCTGCGATCCAGCATTACCGTTTCCTGCCGTACTGAACGAGGATCCACTGATACGAGTTTGGTCAAAGTATTGATTGCCTTGCGATGTGCCCCCTCTATACCCAGAGGAGGATGGGATGGGATGGGGGGGATTTGTCCACAGGTCCGTGTTGGGACCAAAGCCGGCAGGAATTTGGCTATGGCGAGATTGGTGCAATTAGCTCTCGGCCTTTGTGTTGATCTCGACATCCATACCTTTCCCAGCGGCGTTCCCCCGTCACATACAAATTACCGCCCGACGGATTACCGGTGACTGGCATGTTTTGTTGTTGGAACATCCCAGGGTAGTAACCGGACTGTTCTCGAGAATCTCCCCATCCGAACGACGTCTCGTAAGGTCCACTGTTCGTGAGTTGTTTAATGCGTCTTCACCGATGAAAGGACGATGACCTTACTTGTTAGGGTACGACATTTCCGGTCTCGTATGTTTATCAAGTAGAGTCAGTGGTGAGTCGCTGTTGTGCACTTCATGGCTCTTGAAGTCCAGCCTCTTTTAAAGGTCCCTTCCATGGTCTCGCCCGTGCACGCCCTTGTTCCGGAATGTGCAACGGCTCGGCGAGCTGGAGGTTACCTGGACTTCCTGCACTGTCGATGGATAACCGCTGAGCTGAGCTGGACGGAATGATACAGCAAGATACGGATATGTTGCAACCCGAGGGTTTGATGGTACTTGCACCGCAGAAGGGCCGCATCCTGAACAACGGCACTCAAGGCACGCGCGATGAACAATAAATATCAGGAGGCTCCCGCTGAAGAACAAGAAAAGAACTAGCCAACGTAGAATTTTTACGCGCTTACAACAAGCAGGCAATAGCGATGTGCTCGAGGACATGAATGATGCGGGGGACCGGGGGAGTCATGGAACGTGCTGGGCGATGCCCACCTCCCTCCAACACGATACGGAAGGGCATCGCTCGGAGCCATCCTGCATGTCCATAATTGGGCATATACGAGACCCAAGTGGAAGGTAGCACATAGCCAAAAGCATAACATAATCTCTTGGAACAAAACGTCCGCGTTGTATATTTTCCGTGCACAGTCGGATGGCCGGGGGAACTCAGCTTGGTAACTCTCCTGTGGTCACTCCAGCCCAGCCCTGGTGGATCCGGATGTTTAAAATTTCTTCGATCTGTGGAGGGAACGCAGGACATTGACTCGTGGACGCCATTGTATTGACTCCACGTGGACGATACCTCGGAAGATGTAATACTGCACCGCCGCCGGCATGTTACAGCACTGGTGAGCTGAGTGCGAGGCGCTAGGATTTGATTCCGACGCTAACAAGATCTCTTGACCTGAATGGGAAAGGGTGGTTGAACTAGGTGTACCCGAGCGTGGGCGGTAGGGTATAAAGTTCGTCAGGGTGGAAAGTACAAAGATTGTCTTCGTGGACGTGGATCAAGTGCCAGATCGCACTGCCAACGGGGCTTCCGAACAATCTGCCGAACAATACGCGTGAAACTACTAATCAGCGCACCGCTCAGGGTTCAGGAACCGTCCTCGTTTATCTCACGCTGGCACGCATCATACGCGTTGCAGGAAAGCGCACAAGAAAAGCTGATCCGACGATGGCGGGTGATGGAGGCACTGTCAACGTTGTAAGAGAAATGTAATAGTCGTAGCGTCAAAATGTGATCGTTAGGATAGAGAAAAAAACTATTGGCACAAAAAAAGAGCATGTACGCTGGATACGAAACAAGGCTGGTGCTCCAGCTGAGAGCTATTAAAGAACGGTGGTAATGTCATCAAGAAGTCGAACTCGGAACCCATCAATGCATCCGCGCCTAGCGCCAAGAACCCGCCCCAGGACACACCCGTTGGTGCTTGGAAATAACATCTTGGCGAGAGAGCTTCTTGAAGCACGTTGGACAAGTCACTTTGGCCTGTAAGTGACATGTAACCAGGTGTCTAGCGACGCTGCCCTGTTGCATTGTTTCGCCGCATCCAGTCCAACGGCACCTCGTTTGTTGAGCATCAGGGCCGCTAAATCCATGGTTTGTATGCAGGTGACGGTTCAGATGAGATCTAGTGGCCTGTACCATGACATCACAGCTGATGCCACCCTCCGTCCATCGGCAAGGGTACGAGGCGCCCAATGACCCGCTATATGGCTCCAGAGTGTAGTCGCCCGGAGCATTCGGAAGAGTGGCGCCAGGACTCTGTTGCGGGGGAGCAGGGGGATAATAATATCTAAGGACGTGGAAATGTTCATCTACAGATCTGGCTGAAATATCCTCAGCGTTCCAGGAGGTTCGTGGACAGGGAAGGTCGGGATACGGGGTTGGACTCAACATGGAGTGATGAAGGGTAGGGGGATAGCTGCCATGGGAGGGATCTGAGAGCGGATTGGGCGAAAAGTGAAAAGATCCCGACGAGTTGTACCCATCAGAAGAGCGGGGAAAGGGCAGAGCTCTGCAGTGGTCCAAAGATTCATTCCCCGCAGGCACAGGGGAATATGCTGGGTGCGTCCCGGGGAGAACGTTTCGTCCGGAATGATGCGGCGGAGGTAGCGGTTCAGACGACCAAAATTGATTACTACAATGTCGGGAACGAGAATGTGAGAGGGCGAACGTGGTACGATGTTAGTAACTCGCTCACTACTGGTGGGCCAAATAAAGATACGGGACCTGCGGACAGCTGAACGTTTGTTAGAACTTGGAGCTGTTAACACAAAGCTCCATACTTACGTGGCACCTACACTGGACGCTGCCTCGGGGGCCGAGATGTGGGCCCGTGTTTGATCATCAAAGGGACTGGATATCCGTTAGTCGGTACCCCGTCGGACGCTCGCTACTGACCGTTGCATCTGAGTCGTTGGTGAGGGCGTAAGCTGAAGAGGAAGGTGACGAAGATAGTCAGAGTCCCCAGTGATGGGGATCAATCAACACAATGGCATGAAAAAAAGGGAAGAAGGCTGACGATTCAACCAAAGGTGAGTCAAAAGAAGACGCTGAGGGATATATTTAAGAGAGCGAGACAGACGACCGCGCCGGCAAAACTGACTCGATGGTTCGCCTGCGGCAGCGGTTTATCTCATGATATTGTTAAAACACCCTCCTTGGCGCCGAGGAATATCGAGATGCCTGCACGTGTGTGCTAATTACAGAACGACGGGGATAAGTAGCAGCCCCAGATCTGAGCTAAATGCAGGGGTGAGAACGATGTGTGTGAGCGTTACGTGAGGAGATAGACGCTCTGATTTAGGTTGTAAAATCATTATCACGCTGGCCTACGAAGCAAAGTTTAGCGTTGAAAGGGTGGATAACTTACGTTTGAGTATGCCATGACAAAGAACCTTCAAGTACCAGAGTTCCTTTCAAAAGGTCGCGGAATAAGCAAGAGTCAGCTCATTTTCAGTTGTTAGCCGGCGTAACTTGAAGACATTAAATAAAACGGTCATCGAAAGTTGACGAACCGGGTTAGAGGGTGACATTCGTCTCCAACTTAAGTCATTGTCAGCTCCACAAGAATGACGCCCTCCTCTCCAACGTGATTCAGAATTCGCCTCCAACCTCATGTGCGCGGTGTCAATCGACTGAATCGGGAGAAGACCGTTGCACGAAAGCAGGCGCCATTGTCTTCCAAGAAGTTCTTGTAACCCCTGCGAAACCAAGATAGGAACCGCTCGAAATAGGTGGTCGGTGGAAACGCCACGGCCATGAGGCGGTTCAGTAATTGACTTGAAGTCAAACCCTAGGATCAACCCCCCTCCGACCCGAGACCATCGCTTCCCGAACTTGCACTGCTCATCATCACATCTCATTGTAAGAGAGACTTGTTGTTCTCGCAATGCTAGTTGAACCAACTCAGTCCCATAGCACCCTATTCAGAGCACATTCCTGACCAAAGTTGCACCATGCCGGGCAATTCAGACTCGGAGTGAGCACAACATCGAAGTCATGACTTTTGAACCAACATCCTTCACACTGCCAACAGACGGGTGCACAGGGTTGCATTATTCGGTGTCACCGGCTGTGGGAAAAGCTCGATTATCAATCTTCTCGCTGGAAAGACGGTCGCGGACGTGTCCACGGGTGTGGAGGCTTGCACCAGGCGGGCCCGCTGGTTCCCCATCACAATTGGGGAGAAGAACTTTCGATTGTGGGATACCATGGGTTTTAACCAAGCCGAAACAAAGGACATCGATCCGTTATCTCCCTACGAGCAGGCGCATGCTCTCTTGCAAAATTTGCAGGACGGCGTTGACTTAATCCTGCTCTGCGCTCGCAAAGATGGGATCAACGCATCGCTACGCAACCTCTATTGGCTGCTGGACAGCTTCTTCTTTGGCGGCCGAGCCCAAATAGCCCTCATCTTGACTCATTTCGACGTGCCAGACGAAGAGTGGTGGGCCCGCAATATGCATGTCATCGCGCAAAGATGCAATATCTCGGCCCAGTTTCTTCCGCACGCATGTATCACCACCATTCAAAACGAATCCTTGGAATCCGACTCCACCTATGATCAATCCAAGGAGACACTTCGGGCGCTGTTACAAGAACATGCTGTCTCTTCAACCCAGCTACATCTAGATCTATCATCAGACCTTGCGGACTCTGCAGAAAGCCTGAGAAGTCACTGTCAACTAGGTGCTTCCGATGCCAGAATGTTGGTGGAACGCTTTAGGTCTCCCAGACGACCCTTTCGCGTGATCCTCTTCGGAGAGGCGGGCGCTGGAAAAAGCTCGGTCATCAATCTCGTCGTTGGGGAGACAGTGGCGAAGGTTTCCGCTAAACTTGATAGCTGCACCCTAGCTTTCCGCCGTTACGAGGTCAACACGGGGTTGTGCCACTTCATGATCTGGGACACTGTAGGCTTCAATGGGATGTATGATGGGAAAGATGCGACAGGAATGGCCTTGGAGAACGCTGCTTGTCTAGTTCGCGATCTGCACAGGAAGGGCGGTGTCGACCTGCTTGTATTTTGCAAAAAGAACGGCCGTCTCTCCCCATCGGAGCTGAATTGCTTTAGGCTCTTCCAGGAATTCCTTTGCGAAGGCCAAATCCCAGTCGCGTTCATCATCACGCATCTCGAAGGTCTCAGCCCGATGGAGAAGTGGTGGGAGAAAAATGGTGAAGACCTCGTGAAATGTTGTAATTTGAGGACGAGTGCAGTAGCTGGGCATGCGTGTATCACGGCAGCACAGGACGATCCAGATGATCAGGGGCTCTATCACAAGTTATCACATTCCAGACAACTACTTCAAACTATGTTCGAGGATTCGATCTCCTATGGCAATGCCTTTGACAAAGACGAGGAGGTCTGGGTCATGTTGTTCTTGAAGAGGCTCGTAGGTATGGTTAAAGGGGGGCCATCAAGAAAGGAGAAGAATATATCTATTGCGAAACTCATGGGCCGTTGCGGGTTGACCAGGGAACAGGCCGATGAACTGGTCAGAACGCTTAATTCGCGAGGTTGGTTATCTCATTTATTATGTTGGTTCATGGCTGACTTGCCAAGATAGCTCCGGAGACCTTGGATTCCAACGTCCTGTAGCGCTGGCTGGCATCTTTAAACTATGGTCCAATACCTAACTATACAACAGTGTGCAGTTTATACATGCAATGAAACTATCATATTGGACTAGGAGGTCGGTCTTTGCAGCGGCGTACCACTAGGCCACGAACAAGCCTCTGTGCATCTTCATATCCCATGCCTTGATGTTTCCACGACGGATGAAGCGGATCCAAAGTGTTCAGACATATGTGTTCGGCAAATTCGACTTCAACTGTATTTTTTAGATCTTCTCCGTTTTCCTGCCACCATTCTGCAGTGGAACCCCGACGAAACTCGACGCTACTAACAACCAGCACTAGCGGAACGCCTCCCCGACAGTAGGTCCTTCGAATGTCGCGCAGATGTGTCACCTGTTCGGTCGACAACCGCCCACGGCGCATGCAGTACAAGACGAGATCGGCACCGCCGTTGCGCTTCAGGCGCGCCTCGATCTTGTTCCAAGGTGGCGGACGATGCTCCAGCCCGACCGTATCATAAAACCTGAGCACGAGATCGGGATTGGATAGCCGAGAATGTAATGTGTCCCCCGAGATCTCCCCCAAAGAGGAGGCGTATTCTACGATGGCCGGATGAACGACATCGATGCTGCTGCTCACGGGAGCGACGGCCCTGCCGATAAGCATGTTTACGAGCGAGCTTTTTCCGACGCCGAGAGATCCGAGAATGACGATATTTCTGGACTCCCTACTTCCAACTTGAGTTGGTTATGTACATCGGGGCACCTCGTTGCTCACCCTTGTCGACCAGCGGAACGCAACGACGACATGCGGTGCCTGAAGAAATGGTAAAGGCCGAGAAAAAACTGTAGCATGGCGGGAGAATGGGAGAATGAGCGGACGAAAGCCAAGCCCAAGGTTCGACTCTAACGTAGTAGGGGTCAGACCATTGGTCCCATTGCGCTAGAAGATGCAACACGTGTTGGAATGAGTGCTCTAGCCTCGAGGCTGCAACGTGCACCAGGCGTTGGGGACATCTTGCGCCCAGTTGACATACAATCGGCAAGCAAGGTCGTTCCGCGCAGGGTCCGGATGGGAATTGTAGATAAGGGAGAAGGTTGCAAGCACTTTCCCACCAGGCTGACTTGTCCAAATGCAGGCTGGGGAGTGTGAAAAAACAGGCCGCTATAAGAACTCAGCAAACCTTGTTCGGCACTCTGCATCGCTCTCTTCCAACCTTTCCAACCATGTCTGCAAAGCTATACGTTGGGTGAGCCAACCAGTGCCGATCGGCCATCCGATCATCATCCACTCACTCTCGATCTCAGTAATCTAAGTTGGAACACGACGGACGATACGCTTCGACAGGTTGGTGCTCTTTCGCCCTTTCGTGTGCCATCGTAGCTCATCGCCCCCTCTTGTTAGGCATTTGGCGACTATGGAAATGTGTTAGATGTGCGCGATCTTGTCATGGAATCTCCCTGTCATTGCACGACGATGGGTCGAGAGTCCCTTTTTTCTGCCTTGTTTTGCTGAATCGATCTTCATCTATGCCTTGTCAAATTAACGATGTCTTATCCGTGTCTCTTCGAACAGTCCATTGTGATGAGAGATCGGGAAACTGGTCGCTCTCGTGGCTTTGGCTTCGTCACCTTTGGCTCTTCTCAAGAAGCTGATGCTGCTATCCAAGCTCTGAACGAACAAGAACTCGATGGCAGACGCATCAGGGTCAACCTGGCAAATGCTAGGCCCTCTGGCGGCGGCGGAGGTGGTGGTGGTGGCTACGGTGGAGGTGGCTATGGTGGAGGCGGCTACGGTGGAGGATATTAATGATCGTCGAGCTTCGACATCGAACCATTTTCCGCGCTCCTAAAACGCATGCAATGATTGTTCCAATTTTTCTGTATTCTGCCTCGGACGGTCTTGGTGCTTGACGATGTGTTGTCTGCGGTTCTGTATCTCATCTACAACATGCCATCATTCAACAAGAGCAAAAGGCTTATCGGAATGGTAAAACACGACTGGAGAGATAAATTTATCACTTGGTGTTCCGAAATACTACGCCATCCCACAAGCTTCAAGAGGTTGAACTATATCATGGTGAAACTGCCCTATAGCTAGTCTTACCGACGAGTGCTTGGATTTGAGAACTCAATCCGGCGATAAAAGATCTTCGATCTCTCATTTCAGTATACGTAGGAAACCGACAAGACAAGTACATCGTGAAGGTGAGGGGAAAAAAGAGAAAAACAGGAAACGGAAACTAATCAAAGGAAAAACATGAAGGTCTGATTGCATGAGCGTTTCGTTTTACAACACAACCACATGGGCATAAAACGTTGACCAGGTCGGTGATAGGATGACAATCAATGGGGAAACAAGGAGCGAGGAGCACAGGAGTAAAGGATTGACTGTCGTAACTACAAGGTTTAGGGATCAGGATGACGAGATTTTAAATCAAAGGTTTACACACCGGATTTAGTAACCATAACCACCACCTGCTTGCTGCTGATACCCTGGGTATCCACCTCCTTGATACCCTTGTTGACCACCACCATAGCCGCCATAGCCACCGCCTAGCGAAGCGTCAGAATCCAGGAAACTCTTGCAGAAGCGGGACAAACAAACCTTGAGTAGGATAGCCACCTCCGTATCCTCCACCTCCATAGCCCTGGGCGCTAGGGTAGTTGCCACCTGAGTTCAGAATAAGCACACCAAAAGGCGTCAATCCGCTGAAACACTAACCACCATAACCACCACCACCACCACCACCATAGCTGGGAGCACTTCCCCCAAAGCCGCCACCCCCGCCGCCGCCTCCACGAGCATTGGCCAAGTTCACCTTGAGCCTCCTACCATCGAGCTCTTGCTCGTTGAGGGCGTTTATGGCAGCATTGGCTTCGCCTTCCGAGCCATAGGTAACAAATCCAAAACCACGGGAACGACCGGTATCACGATCTCGCATGACGATACTCTAGATCCGGCGCCACATGAGCGCACATCCGCCAAGATAGGAAACAACGCGCACATCGAGCACTGATCCATAGTCAGAGAAAGCCTGACGTCATGCAACGGAAAGCCATGCAGGAGAACGTAAGACACAAATCATTCAAAGACAAGAGACGACATAGCAGGGGGCCGTTCCTGCTATAGGTCAACACTGACTTGTCGTAAAGTCTCATCGGTTGTATTCCAACTCAAATTTCTACAGACGCGAGCGCGGAACAAAGCCAAGGAATCAGTTTCGCTTCCCTCCGCCGCAAAGACAGGAGAAGCAAGTCACGGTGCTTAGTACAAAGGCAGACTGACCCAACATAGATTTTGGAGGACATGACGAGCACGAGGTGAGTGCAGACCACTGATAATACACTAGATTTGGCTTGGAATGGTCGTACAAGAGACGGAACGTAACCGAGACACGGAAACACAGAACGCAATGGAACGTGGACGTGCGAGAGAGGCAGATTGAAATGAGGGTTCGAAGATACTCCTCTTTTATAATTCGTTCCCCTCGAAGTTCAAACTCCGATATCGAACTCTAACTGGTTCGCCAGATCTAGACTCTCGTTGCCTTTTTCGGGCCGATGATCGAATCGCGTGGGGAAACACCTCGCTTTGCGGCAACAACACGGAGTACAGGAGACGGGAGGGAAGGCTAGGACCGCTACTACCATTCACCAGGTTTGGATTTCGAGAACACGCCATCGGCCCAGTGGTGGCGCAATGAGTCGATCTTGATTATCAATTTCAAATGGCACAACAAAAGTCTGGAGACCTTCCTTTTTTGGTTAGTGTTTCAATGCTGGCTCATCTCCGTCTCCCACTCAAAGTACGACGATTTTATGGATTGGATCATAATCAAGGCGTGGAGTGGTCGTAAACTAACTACACCGTGTACCCGGAATGCTTAGACTATAAAACAACTAATCGATGCTCGCTGACAGACTCAGCAGTTAAATCGTTGGGGATGCATGAATGACGTTAAGAGAATGAGATCCACGATAGATGTGAGAGCAGAAAGAGAACAAAGGAATTCAACATCGAAACACGTACAGAGAAATGAAAAAAAAATGCGCAGTTAAGATCACGGAAAAAAGAAATGTTACTTCAACCTCCACTTCTTCAAGCCTCAGTGGTTGTTTGATCTCGGGGTTCGACCTCCATTGTCGATGGCCCCACCGCGCCGCTGTCTCCCCGTATTGCACCAACCACTTCCATGAAGCTCTTTCTCTTACGCTTCTTCTCCTCGCGTTCCTTGTCCTTCTCGGTCCGTTCTGCGCTTATCTCCCCCGAATTCCGTGCGGTTTCAGGTGCACTCGAACTACTGCCAGTAGCATCGACGCTTGGTCTTCCACCGTTCTCGCCATTACCCTTATCCAACTTGATGCTGGTATCCCGCCTCAACACTCCAGCGATGCCAGCGATACCCGGAATCGAAGGTATGGTAGGCTTTTTAGGCGTCGAAAGAGAGATTCTCCTGGCCAACCGTTGGAAGTTCTGTGACGAGATCCGTTTCCTCTTGCCGTCGGCATCGGGGGATGATCCTGCGGGATCCGGCGTAGACACCCGCGGGGGCGTAGCTGTCGTGTCAAACGTAATAGACGTAGGGAGGCGAACGTGAGTTTGCGAACCACTGTCGACCGAGCGTGAGTCATCGGTCTTGGGGAACGCAATAGGTGCTGGCGCCGACGAATCTGCAGCAGTAACATCTGATGAAGCGGGGAATGCGACTGGTTCTGGTTCCTCCTGAGCAGGACGTGGGAAATCCTTGGTTGGTATAGTTGGAGCAACGCTCTCTGCCTGGGTGCTGATGGCGGGCTTGATTGATGGCGCACGAATCGAGGCAGTCGGGGCGCGGACCGAGGGAGTACGAAGGGAAGAGCTGATAGCACGCGGCGACTCCGAGGCGAAGGCTTCTCCAGGAACCTCGTCAATTTGACCCTCGACGGGCTGAGCAATGATCGAGGTGTCATATCCTTCCGCAACACCCGAGACGGTTGCAGAAGATGATCCAGGAACTGGGATACCAGAGCCAATGCGGTCGGCCCACAAGGATGCGAACAAACCGTCTGCCTGCACAAGTTCTTTGAAAGGACCAACTTCTACGAGTTTACCATCCTTGAGAACCAAAATTCTGTCGAAGTTGGTGAGCTATCATTTGACGACGACACGATTATCAACGCACTGGTCCGCGCTATCAACACCTTCAAAACCGCTTGCTTCCCAAATCACAGTCCTGCCTTCAATGGTTGAACGCTCCAATGCACCCTCCACGAGCACCACTTTGGCGTCCTTCTCCAAAACACGTGAGAGAGCCCTCGCACGAGCCTCAGACGAGATGTCAGGAACGGCGGCGATAAGAGAACGGAGCGACGGCAGAGAAAGAGAATGGATGGAGTAACCGTTGAGACAGATGGTGCCAGAGTCGACATCATAAAGACGATAGAGTGCCTTCAAGATACTCGATCTTGGAGAGCCAGGGACACTGACGATGGCAGTAATAGAAGCAACTGGAAGAACAAATGAGACACCTGAGAGTGCAGGGACCGGCTCCTGCGTGTCAGTGTACGGATACGTGAGGAACACGTTGTCTATCGTTGACAGATTGGTGCGAGTCGAGATCACAAAACCAGTCGCACATACCAAATTTAACCTCGACACCCCCGGCTCCGTTGATAGAACCTTTGCCACCAACAACTCCTGCAGGTTTGTCGAGCACCTTCAAGATAGATTTTGCATCGCTGGTAGCGACCCGCAATGAAGGAGTCTGAGTGAGAGGAAGGAAGAGAATACCCCAATAGCAAACCCAGGCAACCCAAGCACCGGCACTCCAAACACCCTCCGTGACACCTTTCGCGATGTACAAGCTACCTAGTAAGAGTGCAGCAGACCCGAGGAGGGCTTGCACAAATGTGGAAACACAAGGCTTCGCAGGGCAATTCGAGAGAATGGAAGGACGGTAAGTCAGGCAAATGACGTATCCTGCACAACATAAGACTATGGCCAGAACAGAAAACAAAACGTAAACAAACATACCATATATGCCCAAAGTAATCAAGACGGCAAGACCAAACTCCCAACCGAAGAGCACGCCGAGTACGATTATACCAATCAAGCCATCACTAATCGTGGCCCCAAGAACCGAAACAGCATGTAGAGCCGTTGATATTACTCCACTTGTGGCGATGTCCTCAGGAACCTCAGTCTCGCTAGAGCCAAGAGCAAGGGCGAGGACGTGGTCACCGTAGTGAGACGAGAATGCACTGTCCGCTCCAGCACCAAGGCGAGAAACAAGACCCTTGATGATGATTGGGATACCACCAGCAGAAGTGAGTAAGTACAGCACGGCGAAAGCGAAAATGTATGGGAATGGGGAAGCACCGAGGGGGGACAGAATCGGGGTGAATGGGTTGGGGTGGAATGTGTTAACGGCAACACCAAGGGAAAGTGGAAGAAGTGGGGTGATCACACGGACTAAAACGTGCAGTAATGTGATAAGGGACTGATTAAATGGGCCATCAGATTAGGGTAGATAGAACCCCATGTCAACTCACGAGGAGACCCTTGGCAGGAAGGACGTAAGGACTGAGTCGCCACAGAATTGCCAGCGATGACTCGGACTAAGCAAGCGAGATACGAGTGAGTAGTGGCGCAGAGCGAGAAGAACAATCGCTTACCACAGGACAGGCAGTTACAGCATTCGGCTCGGGCTGTGCATGTGCCACAAATGTACCATATTTGGTTCCCTCTCCGCCAGAGACGGCTCCATTGGCATCTTCCTGGAGGAGATTTGATTGACCGACGAGGGGTGCACTTTCACCTTGAGCAGCCTCAGACTGAGATTCTGCAGCGCTGTAGACGACGCGAGGGGAAAAGAGGACAAGGAGGAGGGGAAGCAGAATGACAACACGAATAATGGGAATGAAAAAATGGATGGACTCTGGGATACACGTCGAGAGCTTGGAACTACCGCATATGTGCCTCGGATCTGGGAAATGGTGATAAGAACAAACTGACGGAAAAAAAAAAAGTGGTGCTCACCACTTGCCACAACCGAGATGACTTGGAGAACTACCTGAGCAATGTCCAGAGCCAACGCGATGAAAATCGCTGCTTTGACACGCTTGCGAGACCAAATCTCAATGTTGTTGATGTCCTTGTATGTTCCGAGTGCAGCAAGGGCAGTATATGCGATGAGACCAAGGAGGGCTGCGAGTTCAAGACCGGTCCCCGGCCTCCATATACCGTTGAGAACGGCATAGACTACGTAAGCGAGCCCATCAACAAGGAATGAAAGGGCAGCAAGAGATAGGAGTGCAAGGATGAGAGACCTTCTGGGCACGCGTGACTGCACGACGACGGATGTGATCGGGGAGGGGGGAGGGGGAGAAAGGGACTTGGAGGGAACGAGGGAGAGAGCGGAGAGGAAGACGACGGCGGGGGATGCGACGCGAAGACCGAAAAGAGCGGAAGCAAAGTGGGATGCGCCCGCAGCAGGGAGGGCTGCTGCTGCAAGTGTGCGGAGGAGGGGGCGACGCGTCGCCATGGGGGAGAAGGACGTCGAGATGGCCTTTGACAGAAAGGCGTGTGAAAAGTGGAACGGAAGCGTGGATGGCTTTTGAGGCTGATGTGTGGCTGTGCATAGATTTTACATGTACAGTCGCCGACGCGAAGAACGACGATGACCAAGATAACGTTTATCCGCTCCTCAAGCACGCACATCACATTCACCGACTGCGCGCGATTGCTGCCTCGTGTCCTCCTCAAGTCGGATCACTCAACGAATGGGGAAAATCAACACGTGGCCTACGCATGTCCGCCCACAGCCCGCCTTCCCGCTCGTCTCACCTCCCTCATTTAACTTTTTGCCGTGATTTTCAATGAACTTCCCAAGGAACGTGATCACCATTCTTCGCCCGCACCGCCATCCGAAAAGGGCTCCATCCCCAAGTACGACAAAGCCGGCACTCGCATTCAATCCCAGATGCTGACTAACCTATTTACTCCACCCATTATGATGCGCCCTTCCACAGAGCATGGATGTTGTCTTGAACAAACGTGGTGGAGGATACTTCATATTTCTCTACCGTAACTTGTGACGTTATTCTTTGGTTTTTCGTCCGTCCCCGTTTTGTTTAAATACATAAATAAATGACCTCGGTCGCGAGGTCATCTCTTTTCCGCATCAACATCTCTGCTATAGAAGTTCTTGTCCATTCGATGGCCAAAAAGTTGTGCGTCCTCACCTAGCGTGTCTTATCCCTGCCAACACCGGCGTGCATGAAGCATTGCATGACCTATAATACATGCTGTACATGACCATCTCCACGTTGGGCCGGTCCAGAGTCCGAGTGTGTCACAGCCCATCAGCGTTCTGCCCTTGTAGCTCGTGTCTCCTTCTGCCCAACTGGCAACGGGTCCCTTCCCAACCAATTCGGGCTCTACATACAGGTCATTCTGCCAATGTCCCCATCCAATGGTAGGCATACCCGCTCAAATCCCACCTTAAATTCATGAGCTGTTTCCCACAATGCAGGCGCCCTCAACATCATCCTCTTTGGGGAAACGGGTGTCGGCAAGAGCTCCGTCATCAATCTCCTCGCAGGGTGTCGTGTTGCCAAAGTTTCTTCCGATGTCGAAGGCTGTACCCTCCAGTCCACCAAGTACACCTTTCCCGTCAAGGGCCTAGAGATCCGAATTTGGGATACCGTCGGCCTCGAAGAGCCTACGATGGGTGTCAACGGCTATCTGGCTGCGATCGAAAAGGCGTATGCGCTCATCCGTGAGCTATCCCACGCAGGGGGCGTTGATCTTTTGTTGTTCTGTATACGAGGTAGCCGGATTACGGCCACGACCCAGGGCAACTATCGACTGTTCTACGAGGTTCTCTGCAACAAGCAGGTCCCCATTGCCTTGGTCATCACCAATCTGGAGAGGGAGGTGAAGATGGAGGACTGGTGGACCCGGAACATGAAGCACATTGCGATGTATGGCATTCAATGCGTCGGACACGCATGTGTCACTGGAGTCGAGGAGGAGGAAGAAAAGTATAGGGAATCGAAAGATGCGCTACACGATCTTCTCTTGTCGCCGTCGAGCAATGGGGCAAGGTTTTTAATGCCATCAGAGTCCTGGTTTGCAAGAATTTTGGCGGGTTTGGGAAGTCTTGTGCAGAGTAAAAATCCGCCAAAAGGAGAAAAGATGGTGCGTGTGCTAGTCAAGCGTTGTAAGATGGACGACGAGACGGCGAGACGCCTAACAGCCTCACTCGCACAGCACTGATCGATACGATAGAGGGTATCCGTATGTATGTATCTTGCTCGCTCAAGTACTAGTCTGGCCCTTGTACGATATGTCCCATTTAGTACTTTCTTTCAGCGTGCAGGGTCTCCATTATGGTCGGACCTACGGTGGCCACCCACGGACGGAGATTACCTCCATGCAAAGTTATCACAAAAGCTGAATAGTTTACGTCGCTATTTTTATCGTGAGCGGATCGATGGTACATATCAATAAACCTCCGATAATCATCGACAACGACAAGATAGTTGCCTCTTCTTCAAGACGGCTGCGCATCGGTACCCGGCAGCCGCCACCGACTGGATCCGTTTTGACTTTTGACAGATCTGTGCCTTCATCATGATGTTTCGGGCCCTGCAGGTCGCGTCAAGTCTCTATCTTTTTTTATTTTTTATTTTTCGGATTTAAGGCATGCACAGGCACGAGAAAGTGTCGCATCTTTCCCGCGAGAAGACCGGACGGGTCTACGCTTTGTTCACGTGTACCGTTGGACGTGTTTTACTTACATAAATTGAAGTTACAGGAACTCATACCAGATCTGGTAGGAGAGATGGGTGTCATCGGATTTATCCCTGTGATCGAGCATGCTTGTGGCCTGGCAAACCCGCGGTGGTGTGCGTTACTCCTCTGCATCCATAGCAATCGTGTCACCGTGATGACGCAGAAACGATTATCGGTTGTTTTACGAGGTGCTCTGCAGGTCCCGTGTCCCGGTTGCGCTCGTGATTACCCATCTTGAGTGGAAGGCCGACGTGGTGATATGTGGTAAGGATGTGGTGTAGAAAAGCGCAGTATCCAGCCCACGGGTCACCGGCCATGCCTGTATGACCACCCACGGCAAGTATGTGGAGTTACGGGAGAACATTCGGAAGTTGTTGGCAGGACACAGTGACGATGTGAGATTCAACACAGCCCTGAAAGCTGAAGCGCTGACTCGTCGAGCTGTTACGCATCTTTGGGATGTTTGATCCTTGGACACATCGAAGCGCAAGGATTCAAGGTCTTGACGAAACATTGCAAGTTAGACCCGAAGATTGCGGAGGAACTCGCTACTAAGCTCAAGGGGCATTAGGCTGGCGTTGGTATACGGACACTTGACCGCACTACCTGTAAACGTCCTTCTCTTTCGTACACCAAGTCATTGGTATGATGCCTGCCCCAGTTTGGCCCGAATGTTTACTACCAAGGTTCGATGATTATTTACTAGCGAATTGATCTTCGACAGCTTGAAAACGACTTTGAGCTACACGTTCATTCGCGCAGTATTAGTACTGATCGCTACATATGAATTACAACTGCAGAAACGGGACAGCCAACCCGTCCTGGAAATGTGGCGATCGGGATCTTGAATTGGTCAGTGTACTATGTGGACCACAGACCTAGCCTC
>JBBPUC010000375.1:0-23038 GCA_038094375.1 Tubosaeta aff. heterosetosa | reverse complement strand
TATTGTCTGATACCTTACCGAGCTTCACTCTCTCAAGTCAAGTGAGTCTCACACTTGACAATCCCTTCGCTATCACTGCGCACCCAGCGGGACATAGCCATTAGCATAACCTATCCCGTTAAGAATCGCTGGTCGCCATGTTCGCATGGTATCGCGGATCATCGCTCACAGTCGTCCACCTGTGCGACGTCTCATCACTGTCAGAAGCCAATAGTCTTCGGAATAGCATTTGGAATACCAGAGTATGGACCTACCAGGAATATGTGGCTGCCGAGCGGGTTCTGTTTTACACAAAGGACTGGAAGCTGTATCTGGGACTGTCACTCGACAATCACAAATCTTTGCCTAACATCCTGAGAGAAATGGAGGTTCCGCAGGTCTCTGCAGAGCAGGTTGCTGTCCTTCGTCCTGGGCTTGACCGAGTACGAGAGAAGCTATATCTAGCCTCAATGCGCGAAACAACCCTTGTGGAGGACACTGCATACTCTCTTCTCGGTATCCTCAATGCATCAATCCCAGTGATTTATGGCGAGGGCACGCGTGCGGTCGGTCGATCACTGGAGTACGTCCTCACTGGATCTGGAGATGCTGCAATTCTTGCCTGGACTGGGGCAGCAAACGAGTACAACAGCTGTCTGCCCTTGAATCTCACAGTCTACAATCCGCTTGTACCCCCCCATATTCCATGCATGGAGACTGCCAACTTGGATCACATCGTGAATTACTTAAGCTCATCCCTACCTGACTTGTCCCTCGCTATGATGCTATACGACCGGTTGAACGGACTTCCATCTGCAACACTCACTTCTAGTCGGCTGCAACTTCCTTGCATTTGTTTTCCTATTACAAAGCTTGTCCGTATATCAGGCCCAGATACCAAGACTCATCTCTGCACATATCAAGCAATGATGGACATGCTTGGGGAGATTGAGATCACGACGACGAGTAACCTGATGGTGAAGAGTGAGCACTGCGTAATTCATCCATGGATCCGCCCTCTACTTTCCCAAGAATATGCGCGTGGCATTGCTGGGGTGGATAGGACAGTGCTCGCACTCCGGTTGGTTGCGCGTCTCAAACAGCGATTTGGAGCACTCTTGTTTGAAAAGGTGTCATGGGTGGAACATAGACAGGTGGCAGCGGACAGCTTGATCATGGTTCAGATTCGCGACAAGGTTTCGTTGACGGACTTGGTGGAGAGCATTGACATCATCGAAGTACAGTAGCTTGAGACTCGAGAAATGTCTTTCTTGTTTATCAACGTCCACTTCATTTCATGTAGTGTTCTCGTAGTAAATTACATGAAACATATTAGATATCGTGTCTTTGTTGCTGAGTTATGTGACGCAGTCGTGCAGCCCGAGCAACTACAAGATGATCAAACCATGCATGCGACTGAGTGGTTTCTAAAGGTATGCAACGGTCAATTCAATGCATCCAATGACGATCGTGAATGCAGAGTGTTTTAAGACTATGGGCGTTTGAATTAGTGTAGTAGCCCGGTTGATGGACCACTGACGCGGAACTGGTAAGGCTACAGGTCAGCTTCACATAGACCGAGGACCAGCACGATTACCTTGCTCACCACTGCCCCGAGACTGAAATGCGCAGACTCGACACGGCGGTTCAAAGCGCCATGCCTTCCGGAGCGATTCCCTCGCGCAGTCACTTCGGCCATCCCTCGTCCAGTCACTTGTATGCGACACGACCAGAGAACAGTCGTCAATCCATTTGCCGATGACGAACCAAACCAGTCGCCTATTCGTATGTGGCAGAGGTCTAGAGTAACCAATAATGAATGAGCCAGGAACACGCCTCTACTACAATTGCTTTCTCGATTCGCGTACCTCGACACCTGCCGTGTGCATCTAATATTTGATTGATCAATCGACGAGCATGAATCACACGCAACAGATATGTAGTACCGCACCATTGCCTGTACGTGACGAAGGCTTGAGTGCGAATTCTGAGGGGATCAGATAATAGGAGAGAGAACTATGTATTCGAACGACAGATACGAACCAGATGGCTATGGACTACAGTCATCCTCGGAGTCCGCTCTGCATTCCGTCGTTGTCAATCGGAGCCCTTTGAGGGAGGCGAGTACGCGATGGAATGACTCCAGAGATATGTCTTCTGACGTGTCATCAGGTGCGAACGTAAAGCGGCAGAGCCTCAAATCTTCCAGCGTCGGTACGAATGCGTGACCTAAAATTGAATCTTGATCATGAAGTGGTTCCCTGCCCGCATACTCCTTGGTTTCTCGACTTGCGAGGGACAGCATAGACAAGTTCAGCATGGACACATGGCTCAGCTTCATGCACCGCAATCCACCCAGACGCCCCAATAGCTTTTCCTAGTGTTCGGACGGGAACCGGCGAGTCAGGCTCCATGACATAGAGCCTTTGAACATTTCCCAACGGCAGAGAGTAACAAACGTTACTCATGATATCATATTTGTCGTCCAGTGATTGGATTTCCGATAGTTAATCATCATCAGAATGCCCGACGACGATCATCGCTTTGGGCGGAATCTTGACGCAAGAGAGCAGTGCAACGGCTGCCGACAGTGGTGTAGCGACCACCAAGAGAACTAAGGAAGGTAAGTCGATTTGGGGGGTATCTTCGAGGCCACCGCTAGAGAGTAACCCACGGGAGAACATACGCAAGATTCAAGACGGCGAGCCCTTGCATCCCACTCAGGACAGCTAGGAACTCGATTATGGTCGGGTTTGGAAGAACACGGTTCAGAATAAGTTTTTTGAGTCCACTCAGGTCGAGCGAATGCCATAGTAGTACACACCCGATAGATCTATGTGCCAAATCGCCAAGATGCCTTGGTTAGAATAGATGTCAGCAGAATCCTTGACTGTAAAAACGGTAAGATAGTGTCCAGACCACACAGGTCCAAAGTGACAAGACGTGGACGATGCCATCAGCTACCCCACTCACATTCAATTTGTCGTGTCCACCCACGGCTAATCTGAGATTGTCTGTTTGAACCTTTCACGAAATCTTGCCCCTACACCGTTCCATCCTTGCGGCCATTACTATTGTAGGTGAACAGAATGAAAAGAAAGGATTTCATTGAACGCCGGGCTTTGAAAGGAAAGTATCTGTCACAAGCGCTAGTCAGTCTATACTCGTGTGGACAGTGAAAGATTAAAGAGGTCTGATAAAGATCTTTTTTGCCCTTATTAACAAATACCTTGAGCTCGAGGATCACGTTCTCCCGCTCAGAGGATGGAAAGATGAGGGACCACAGGTGGAGCACTGGTGATTGTGGGCCGTAATGATGAGTTACGATAAGGCTGCACGTGGACACCAGGCTGGAGAAACGGCCACGCATTCTTCTTCTTACTGCTCCAACACCTGGACGATGTTTCGCAAAGGGTTTCTGGGTAGTAAGCATGCGTCTCGGTGGGAAAAGAGGAACACTGACGAGGAGTAAAGAACCTTCTGCAAGTAACAATCAACCAAGGGATGTATCAGACATCCAAGGTAAGAAACGCGAGTCAACCGCACAGGCAACGCTGATGAGAAGAGAAGGGACAGCTAAATTTTCTTCTAGTAGCAGCCATCGAAGGGAAGAAACAGGAATTAAAGGTGAGAAAGGCAGAAGAGCTAAATGGCAATACTGACAAGGAGTAAAGGCCCAGCCGAACCATCCTCGAGTAACGACGAAGCAGCGGGAGTCGACGGTCAGGAATACAAGGCAACTGAAAGAGAAAAGCTGGCGGCAGCTTTAAGGACGAACCACAGTGAATCCTCGAGCATCATCGAGCAAAAGCCAATCAAAATCACTACTCAGAGTGCGACAACATCCGTCGCATTCCTCACCGACGGACAGTACTTTGTGAGTGGTGACGTCGGTGGGAAGGTCCGATATTGGAACGTGGGGTGCCAATGGATGCGGAAAGCGCTGTTCGCAGCATCGCAACCTCGCAGGACGGCAAATGGATCGTTGTTGGGACGGAGAGTGGGAGAGCCGTCGTCTGGAATGCACAGAGTCGCCAAAGAATGGACTTCAAAGCGCACGAGAAAGCCATCAAGGCAGTCGACATTTCACCAGACGGGACGAAGTTCGTGACGATATCAGACGGCAAAGCGACGACGGTCTGGTCATTCCCGGATGGCAGACGGTTGAGGGGCTGGCAAGACACTTGCACGGCCAAGTTTTCACCCGATGGCACCGTCTTCGCTCGTACCTCTCTTGCCAAAGACAAGTCGACGTTCTGTCTCGCAGCCAGGATGGCGAAGGCCTCAGCGAAACTCCAATCCACGCCTTGTCCATCGCCTGGGCCCCGGATAGCAAGCAACTCTTTGTCTTGTCTTCCGACGCCAACATCCACTGTCTTGATGCATCCTCCCTCAAGACGCTTTCTAATTGGCCGATTCACAGCAGCGATAGACCGACCTGCACCTCTCTGTCAAGAAATGGCTCATTCATCGCAGCCTGCGCTAATTCGTCCGTCGCGTTCTGGGACACTCGCACACACCGGCAAATTGGCTCCGTCGTTGACCACCCTTGTCCTATTGACTGCATGGCCGTCTCTTCAAACTACCATCTTTTGATCGCTGGAAGCTCAAGTATCAGATTGTGGGACCTGTGTGACGTCCTTTCTACTCCATACCTTGATGATCGGGTATGATACCTACTTGCGTCCTCTCAATCTACTTCATTCACCGCCAGAGACAGTCGCAAACAGCCACAGAAGACACTAAAACAAACCTCAAAGATACATTCATCCAGCTCTGTATCCAGGCCGCCGTCGATCGTTGTGCGTGCGTTCATCGGCAATTAAGCCTGTCTGATCATTATCTATCAGTTGAGCTCGACAGGTGTAAACAAATTGTTCGTGCCCACACACAGAAACATGAATGCGAAACACTCTTTGCCGACGGTCGTGTTTCTGATGCTGCAAATTCTCTCCTTGACATCAAGAAGTCCATTGATGACCACGTGAAAACAGATACGATCATCGTAGATTGGCTTTCAGGTAGGTTTCATCACCGTTGATTAGAGAATGGCATACATTTCCTACTTTCAGGTTTTACGAACAGATGTATCATCGCACTTGAATCGATTGGAGACGAGGCAAAGAATCCTGAAATAGCTCTCGCCACCTATGCCACTGCATTGTCCCTTAGCCCGCCAAGTCCGAATGCTCTATTTACCAAGTGGGCGAATTTAGCATCGTTCCACAGATCGACAGACAAGGCATTAGATGATGCCAGCAAGGTATGTTCCCAGTACCAGCCTGATATCAGATGTTGATACAAGCAACATCTTAGTCTGGGCTCTCGAGATTCGTTATTTACCGCACGTTATGCGATGTTCTCGAGGGGCATGGTCGAGTTACTGAGGCCATCGAGTGTTTTTGGAAAATGCGAACCGACCTGGCGTCGGACACGAGTACTGGCGATGAGTGGCCGCAGTGGGGACTTGGTAAGCGTTCATCATGGAATACCCCATTGCTCGTCTGAGGACCTGAAGCAGATTTTCGACTGAGATGTACCCAGAGGTTAGAAGGGCTCGCCGACGCCGCCCTGAGCTCTCAGATTTATGATGAAGCTGAAAAACACTTCTCGGCTATATTATCACTGGATCCACCGAACCGCGTGGGGACACTAATCAAGCGAAGTAATGCACGGGCCATGATGAAGTTGTGGGAAGATGCGCTAAAGGATGCCGACGAAGTATGTATTGTCTCAATGGCGTACTCAAGGTAACGTAGTCTATAGGCAATCAATCTCGACCCATCATCTTATCGAGGCTACGAGTTGAAACGTACAGTATTACACGGCACGGGACGATATGCAGAAGCGGCCGTAGTCCTTGACACAATGCTGGTGGAACTCGCAGAATCCCAGGATGCACATGTCCGTGGTAAGTAATGGCTCTGATATACCCTGGTGTCAACTAACACCGACCCCAGAGCTTTGTTCTCAATACGCTGGTGCGAGACCTATCATTCGATATATCATCACCACCACCATCTCCCACTTGCCACGGGTTCTCATTGATACCACCACCGGTCGCCTGCTGGACAGAATAGGGCAGTGTAATGCATTCGAGTCGTCCCCAATCTTCAGTGAGCTGGTGTCCCCCATGCGAGAGATAGATCACACCCGTATTCGGAGAGAAGTCAAGGAGTTCTATCGATATGTCACGTTCTCACACAAATGGGAGCACAGCGAACCTCTTTTCCGGCAGGTTGCCTGTGTCTCAGTCTACGAGCTAGAGGCGTCGCGTGGTAACATTAAGCTTCAGACGTTCTGTTCACTTGTCCGTCAACTCGGGTTTCGATGGGCATGGAGCGATACGTGTTGTATCGACAAAGAAAACAAGGTCATATTGCAAGGGTCGCTTGTCGCCATGTTCGCATGGTACCGCGGGTCGTCTCTCACCGTCATCTACCTATTTGATGTCCCATCATTGCTGGAAACATCTGATGGCATCCGAAACAGCATTTGGAATACCAGGGCGTGGACGCGCCAGGAATACGTGGCTGCAGAGCGAGTTCTATTTTACACCCAGGATTGGAAGCCCTACTTAGGATTGTCACTCGAGAATCACAAGATATCACCTGTCATCTTGAGGGAAATGGAGGTTCCACAGGTCTCTACAGAGCAGGTGGCTGCCTTTCGTCCTGGCCTTGACCGAGTGCGGGAGAAGCTGTATCTGGCTTCCATGCGCGAAACCATCCTCGTAGAGGACATCGCATACTCTCTGCTTGGTATTCTCAATGTATCTATCCCCATCATTTATGGCGAGGGCATGCTTGCGGTCGGCCGATTGCTGGAGTATGTCCTCACCAGATCCGGAGATGCCACAATTCTGGCTTGGACTGGAACTCCGAACGAGTACAACAGCTCCCTTCCTATGAATCTCACTGTATACAATCCACTCGTACCGCCTTACATTCCACGCATGGAAACTACCGATTTGGATCACGCCGTGGACGAATTACGCTCGTCTCTACCTGATCTATCCCTTGCCACAGTGCTCTACGAACGGTTGAACAGACTTCCACCTGCAACTCTTACTTCCAGTCGGCTGCGGCTTCCTTGCATTCGTTTTTCCATAACTGAACTCGCTCGCTCTCCACTACCGGATGCGAAGACAAACCTGCACGTATATCATGCAATGACAGACGTCCTTGGGGAGATCAAGGTCACGACAACGAATGAACTGTCCGTGGATATCGAACACTGTCTGGTTCATCCCTGGATCCGCCCACTGCTCGAGCAAGAATACACCCGCATGACGGGCCGACTTGACAAGACTACGCACGCCCTTCGGTTGGTTGCGCGTCTCAAACAGCGATTTGGTGGACTTTTGTTTGAAAAGGTATCATGGGTGGGATACAGACGAGTGGCAACAGACAGCTTGATCATGGCTCAGATTCGCGACGAGGTTTCGTTGACGGACTTGGCAGACAGTATCGACACCATCGAAGTACAGTAGCTTGAGACTCGAGATCACGCTGGGGATATCTTTCTTGTTTGTCAACGTCCGCTTCATTTCATGTGGTGTTCTCACAGCTAGACGTGTTAGATATCGTGTCCTTACTGCAGGGTTATGTGACGCAGCCCAAGCGACCACAGGGTGCATGCGACTGAGCTATGCCGCGGTTTCTGAAGGTACGCCACGGTCACTTCGATGGATCCAATGACGATCATGAACGCGGAAGAAGGATGTTTTTTTCATGCGGGCTCCCACACGGGATTTTCTCCTCTTCCATGCGGCGTTTCACTTCTTCCTCACAGACTATCTTTCTTCCATGAGGCTCAGAGCGTTAAGTGGCGAATTGGGTGAGGACATAGAAAGAAGTGCGTTATAGAGACAAAGTCAGTGTTCATACTAATGGCATCGCTGAGGAACGAGCACAACCACAGAGCTGACTAGATCTGCCAAGTTCCAACTTTGCCTCCACGCATAGTGGTTATCCGTAGTTCAGTGAAGCGAAGCTCGCCTGCACTGATATCCTTCCCCTTTTTCAGGTGCGTCTAACTTTCAACTTACCCAGGAATCACGTTCCTGCCTCCGTGCATATGGATGTTAGAATCCCCGATATTTTTGCTACTGGGCTGCCCTATCCTCGTACCCACTCCAAACTTCATAGTAAGATATATCTTTGTTGAGTTCACCCTCGATAGGGCCCCGCAAAGTGATAGAGCGGCTGTGAACCTTCAAAATCTCCTCGAGGCCATAGTGCTCGCTGATCCAGTGTGTAATCATTACTCCAGCTGGGAATCGACAGCGGTTGCAGAGGTATGGAAAGACGTATCTATGAATACGGGTATAAGCATCTAACTGACATGACGGAAGATGATAACGATCCACGAAGTGCGAACCAGACATTGGAGTATGTGTGACTCGATCCAAATTTATACCAAGTGCAACCCCGAGCCTTTTCTTCGGTATGCTTGCAATACAGAGAATCACCGAGCTCGAATGCGTAGTTCTACCACTGAAATCCCAATCTGCCAGTGACGGCATGTTCATCTTTGAAGCTTCCGTTATGTAAACGCAGTGACTTCTTACAGTAATATTGTTTAGAATAGTTGGTGTGCCGTTCCAGGGAAACGAGATAAAATCGACGAGGGGGAGAAAGAGTGAGATTGGAATCCGTTTAAGTAGTGAAGCACAAGTACGCACTACTTCTTGCTTTGCGGCGCCTTCCTCGAGCGGGCGTCTACCAAAAAGTAAACGGGGTTCGCGTCTGGCTGCCAGCGTGGTACATTCAGTATCACCAAAGCTGTTCCCCCACTCGATATGCGCAAAGGAGGCTCTCAGACAGAACCCCCCAAAACACCATGCATTGGTGCAGGCACATCTCGACGTTTCAGTGACCTGCCAAAGACACTGGACTGGACAACCTGTGATGAGCTCAAGCAGGTAAAACTAGACGCACATTACCTCCGTCGGACGGCGGCCGATGATTCAGGATCAATGAGTGACCCAACATCATTCCAATAACGACCAACGGCTGATGGGACACAGACCTCCAACAGACCCCTATCATCAAGGAACAGAACTCACCAGATGTTCGTGAGCTCTATCAGGTGGTCGCTGCGCCAGCCTGACGGTCAGAGTGCGAATGACCGCGTTTTGTTGGTTTCCACGAGACAGCCTGTGGTGACGAAATGGGCACATGTCGAATTGTTCACGACTTTGCGCGTGTACTTGGTCGACCGAAGAAACCCAGTCAAGACTTCTTGGCACGTTGGGTCGGCGTATTCACCCCGTGCCCCTGTTAGCGTACTGCCGAAAGTACTTGCTGTCGAGATGACAGCGCCACCTCGACCTAGGGGACTTTGGGCGAGATTTATTTGGACATCGAATTAGGATATGCCGTGGCCCTCGTAAGCTTCCTGCCGAATGCACGCGCCCCTAGCCCGCAGCGCGAGCGCCCCGCCTTGCACTAAACAAAGCGATGCCGCTCAACCGAACTTTACCAACATGGGCGATGCCAGGGTCGAACAGCGCCCTCGCCACACGTTATACATCAAACCTGCAGACATCCCGTACAGGTGCGGTGATATGACCCACATGTAACATCCAAGGCAGATACCGCTAGCATGCGGACGCGCATCACTACAAAAAAAGCAGGTCTTGGAGCAAAAGGGAAAAAAAATAGAACATTGCAAATGCAAGTTTCCCGGTAACGTTGGAAAAGAAATAATAATTACCCGCAAGAAAGCACATCAAGATTTTCTAGACACCGATATTTCCGCCCCGCGTTCGGGAATCCCTACCCCAGCGCCGTGTCAAAGTCTATCGATGTTGACATCGTCAGTAATGTGGCGACCAAGGCAGTGCATACTTACCCGATCACCAACATAAGCAAGTACCCCAGTGAAGATACGACCTATCGCCCCCTGTCAGCGCCCCCGTGCTAAATATGTACCTGTGCACGGAACATACCAGTGTCGCAATGATGCTCGCCGGAACACCGTTCTTAAGGAAATCGACATTGGTCAAATACAGCTGCCCAAGATCGTCTTCCTGTGAGGCCCTGGACGCGCGCCACATCAGCGCGAACCACACAGCAACGCAAAAATGCAACATACGCAAGCTGGTTCGGAAAGCCAGAGACTGGCATACCCATACCCGTAGAGCAGACCAAACCCGTGAGAAAGATGAGCAAGTTACCATGATCACCGGGAAGATTGTCCCCCACTTGCTTGGCGATGGGGACGAGAAGAACGCTGGCGATTGTGTGGCTAATAAACGTCGAGACGACCTACATCCAATGACACATAAATGGGTCGGAGACCCGATGAAAAGAGAAACTCACAAGGACGACGACAGAGAGCACGAGAACGACAGAATAGAGTGATTTTCCTTCGAGTACGCGATGAATAACGTCGTCCATGGTATCCATGAGCCCACTCGACTTGACACCGTCTCCAAGCGCAATCCCACCCATCGCTAAAAACACAATCGTCCACGCAAATTGCTCAAAGTCGTCCTGCAAGCACAAACCAACGTCAGCCGAAGGCATCGCCTTCTCCCAAACACTATACCTTTTTGAGCACACTGGTCGCGAAGAACGCCACGATTGGTATGATGGCGATGATACCCATATCACCAATGGTACTCTCGATCTCATGTTCGATACACCACAGTGCGATCGTTAAGAGACACACGATGGTCACCCAATATTGCTTCAGGGTAAATGCCTCCCTCGTCGGCCGAATCGCCCTAATCTCGATCTCCCCGTAACCATCCGGTGCACGGGCAGGCTTGTAGCTCACGAGAAGGAGCAGCCAGATCAATATGACCGAGATAATGGACACGGGCAATGCAACGGCAAACCAGCTCGCCCAATCGAGCTTGGGCTCCATGTACCCCACGGCGATGAGGTTCTGCGGCGAAGAAATCGGCGAACTTTGACCTCCGATATTCGCGGCGAGGGCGATCCCGAGCTGTGCAGATGCCAACCTGTGAGCGAGCCTTCCACAGGAGCGGAACCAACTTACGATCAGACACGGTGCAAAGGGTGCCTTCGGGGGCAGCGTTCGGAGAATAGGCTATACAGATAATTAGTCAATGATCGTACCGCTATGGTGAAACGCACGCGGATCAACGTGAAACAAAGCGCTGGTGCAGCAACGTTACTAAACGTATGTGTAAGATCGTGATCCCGGTAAAAGAAAAGAAGCCAAGCACACCTGATCCACATGCTGGCGAAGCACGATACTGCCATAAAGGCCAAAAGAACCGTTCTCGGTTTCGAACCGGCCATGCTCAACAAACGGGTAATCAACATCCGATCAATGTTGGTTTTGCTTAATGCGGCGGAAATCGTCAAACCGCCGATGAGAAGCATGATGGTAGGCGAAAACATGACCGAGAATATGTGTCTAGGTCGGCAGGGATCAGTGCCGCGTCCAAACGGAGCTATTGTGACTTACTTGGTCGCTTCGGGCGTCGATAACGGCTCTGGGACTTCATCGCCTGACCGCACGACTCTAAAGACGACCAAGAGGAAGGGGACAAGCGTAGACGTCACGAAAAGCGGAATTGCCTAAACGCCGTTAACCAAAACGTGATACGACACGCGCCACGCACGAACCTCGGACGCCCACAAGATCGTACTAAAGATAAGAATCGCAAAACATTTTTTCGCCTCGGGGCCATCCTTGACCACATCCGTGTTCATGAGGAAGATAAAAATGGCGATCGCAATCATGAGCCAAATTGTCTTGCGCTTCAACCTAAAATTGCCGATGGGTGTCGGAATATGCAGGATGCCACTCTCTTCCTCTCGCACGAGAATCGCTCCACCCATGTGGTCAGAAGCACCGACTTCGCCGCGGCGCTCCTGGGCCAACATCTGGCGCCAAACAGTATTACGCTCCCACGCAATATGCTCCCGTTGGTGGACCTTGAGCTGCTGCAGGGCAGCGGAAGTGTCATCACCGGTGACACACTTGGCGTAAAGCGCGACAAGACGGTCGATCCCAGCCGTGAGCTTGTCCTTGGAACTTTGAATGAAAGGTTGCCGAGTTTCGACGACCTCGTGTAAATACCGTTCTTTGAGCTAAAGCACGTCAGATGAATCCACCACCTCCGCGTACAACCCACCACGTTATACGTGACCTTGTCATACCTAGGACGTGGTTAACAACTCGACTAGTGCCATTCTATCTAATACATACTTTTTCAAAATCTTGCGAAATCCAGAATAATTGACCTCGACATACGACTTGAGAGAAGAAAAGGAGACATAGAGATCAGTAATCCTCCGCTTGAACAACAGACGAATGTCCCAAGCATAATTGGTCTTGGCGGACCACACGCTCTCGGACTGGAGCGACGTGATGCTGTCCCTCATACCCAGCAACCGACCAGCGATACGTCCCATCGGCGACTTGCTCGCACTGTCCGCACGCGGCCGAGACGTCGACGGACGCGCCTCGACATCGTACCCAGTCTCCGAAGACACACTCCAACGGTGCGTCGGGGGCGCGAGTCGCGCGCCTTGAAACCCATCAACCCTCGCCGCACACGACCGACAGCACACGCACCGGAACCGCTCCGCGGGCGGTAGCTCACCGAGCTCGACTTGCGCCTGCGCCGCTTGGGCTGCTGGTCGTCCTCGAAATGGACATGGTCGCTGTTCTGGTCGTCCTCGTCGTCCTCGTCGTCTTCCTCGTCCACGTCGTCGTCCATGTAGCGCTCCCACGTCTCGAGACCGGCTTCGTCCTGCTCCGTCACGAGATCCTCGAGCGACTGGAGCGCCTCGAACAGCTCTTTTTCTTTTTGGTCGTAAAAGAGCGCGACTTTGTGAAGTTCTTGGTCGAGGAGGGGCACAAAGACGCCGTCGAGGGCGGAGAGGTCGGGCTGGACGAGTGCGGTGTGCTCGTTGGCCTCGAGATCGACGTGCGACTGGCTGAGCCGATGGTGTTCTTTTTCGAGTCGGTAAATGTGCCGCTTGAGGACGTCGTAACTAGAGGTGGGACGTGAGCGAGGATGGCTGGGTCAAAGCAACGACGCACGCGATGTATTCGTCCCACCAGTCTGCGACGGCGTTGAACTTGAGCGCAGAGCTGCAGTGATGATCGGTGTCAGTGGCAAAGTGCTCCGGGTGGTCGTCGCACCTATACTTCATGGCAAAAGCACGCGACGGTGCGAGTAGCGGACGCAGGGGGATCTCCTCGACTGTGTCTGTCTCCGTTGAACGCGAAATGGTTGCCGTTGGTCAGCGTCGGGTCGGAGCCGAATCGGAAAGAAGCCCCCAAAAGGACGAAGATGGCAAGTGTAGTGGTCGAGTACATTGCAAGGTCAAGGTCAAGGAACACCGTGAGCTATACTTATTGCGACACAAAACAGGCGGCTTTTACCCGTGCCTGTCTGCGCAGGTCGTGCCAGGCTGCGCACTTGCTGTGGCACCCAAATAACCCTGCGGCGTACCCAGTTGACACCCCCGAGACACGTCAAACAGGCCACATGACTCCAAGTGCTTATCGATGCCCAGCGCGCTCACGGAGAGACACGGGACGCCCCAAGAACAGCAGCAGCACACACGCAACCATGATCGGAACTCTGTTCGGCGACATGAGGAACCTCCTCGCCCCCTCGAGCTCGTTCCAGTCCCATTCGGGGCCCGATGGCACCGGGGGCTATTCCTGTTGAGCGCACACGCCATCGCCCGCGCCCCAACCTGTCATTCGCCACCATAATGATGTGGATGTCGTCACCCGAGGGCGCACGTCCAAACCGAGTATAGTCGACACAGGTTTATCGCTGCCAATCTGTCGCCGTGCTGTTCTGCATGCCAATGCCATTATCAACACGCGTGACGTCCCCGTTCTACCCCCGAAGCCGCATCAATCCATCGGTAGCACGGGGCACAGCAGGTCTTCAAACGACAGCCAGAAAATCGAACCCTGCTAGAGCCATTCGGGCACGGTCCGCCGCCCCGGTTCCCCCATCTGGTCTCTTCGCCGTCGTGCTCGAGCCATCCCATCTATTGTGTACGGTTGTGCCGTCGCAGCCGACCCATCTTCTTTTGCGCCCGCCAACACCCGTGCCGACCTCGTACGTCTTCGTCCAAGTCATGCCCCGAGCCATGTGCACCCATCCACCCGTCCGCTCCCGACTCAAACCAAAACAACAACAAGATGGGATGGATACGACGACGACTAGATTGCAGGTCTGCATCTCACGATCCAAATAAAGTCATATAACACCATTATGCGATCGGGAATCGGAGGCACGGGTCGGTGCTCCCTTGATGTGATTGGGTACGGGTGCCATGGCGGCGGATAGCGACCAGGGGCCGTCCCAGACAACGATCTCACCCACACGCACGGGCTCTCGCAGAGGATCCTCGGCGATACCTAGTAAAACCAAACGCGTGTTTAGGAATTTAGACATGAAACATCTTGGAAACCCGGCAACGTAACGACGGAACCATTTCATTTTCTTCCCGCCTTTTATTTATCAATATTTATTTTGTTTGTTGGACCGTTGGACGTGACGATCAACCGAAACCTCGAACAATCTCACCTCCGATCGCCGTCTCAATCCATCCATCACCATCTGCAATCCGCAGCGACGGCTTGTCAGATTTCAAACCATATCGATCTTATCATGTACTAGGAACGATCCGTGATAGCTTATTATAAATTTCCACTGTATAGTACAACTAGCGGAGGACCCATAGCATTTTCATACGAGGGGTAATCATGGACCTCTGGTAGAAACAGAAAAAATGCAAATGCGTGCAAGAGGTACAGCATGGCAAATAGATAATCTCCAAACCGATCCATGAACGAAAAATGAAACGAAAACAATGACACGCTACCACGGTCTTAGAGGTCGCTTGAGGACTGGGTGCTCGCTCTCCTCGTCGCTATCGGGCGCGTGACGACAAGCCGAAGTGCGTGTGTCAACTATCTTGCTGTGATAATTTCCCTCCGCACCCGTCCGATACGACTCTACATCGTACGGACCAGGGCGGCGGCTTTTGAGCGTTGTACGCCCGTCGGGTGATCGTGGAGACCCGCCTTCGTGTGCAGAACGCTGTGCGGGGCTGAACTCGGGCGATGAAGATGTGTCACATTTTGCGCGCGTGGGATCACTCGGCCATGCTGCAGACGTCGGAAACGGTTGTGGCCTATCGTGTTGTCAGCAAAACGCATGCTCGTGGGAGTGCGCGACAGACCTCGCAGAGAGGGAAAATGAACGGTGTCTTGCGTCGGATGCGGTGTCATCCATCTTTAACCGCTTGAGGACGGCGACTGAGTCTTGGGAGGACACTCCGCGTAGATCTTCAAGTGCCGATATGGGCGGTAGTGCATAAGAAGAGTTACTGACGTGACGGGGCGGTGCGAGTGGCTGGATGGGGGGAAGCTTGATTTCATCGCCCGGGAGTCTGTTAGCTAACCGTGGATCCGATACAGGATCGTGGAGGGAAATGGCGGGAATGTCAAGGGCCACGGACTCGCTAGAGTGTTTGCGTTGAGAGACGACCGAGTTTGGGTAGGGAGAGTACCGGGAACGTTCACGGACGAGCGGCGAAGCAGATTCGGAAGAGAGCTGCCGACCTCGTTGCATCGGCGAAGTGACACGTGTATCGGGGAGTTGACGGGGGTATGGGTATGACGGGTTGTGCACGCGGGAAGAGTCTTGTTCGGGTCGATGGTAAGGAATGGCATGGTCGAGGGGGCCAGGCAGGACGGGCATGGTAGAAGGCCAGGGCTGCGAGGAAGCAGATATGGGAGCTGCGGACTGATTTGTGCGACGGGGACGACGCCGCCCTGAAGCGGTGGCTACAACCTGGCCGTAACCGGCCTGATCAGGGGAGAGACAGGTGCTGGGGAACGTGGGCCTAGGGAGCGACGGTGAATAGCGAGACGGATGAAAGGGGGAAAAGAATTACCCAAAGAGAGGGATAAGGTCGTCACGTATGGTCCATGCCACACTGGAGCGGAATTATTAGGAGAGGGTGGAGATGAACGAGGCACGTACCGTCGTGACAGGCGGAGGGCGACCTGGAAGCGAAATGAGGGTGGAATGGACGGCATTGGAGAGGCGCTCACCTCGTAAGGCATCCAGGTGCCCTGTATTTTGAGATAGCCTCCGCGCACCCGACGGATGACGGGAGCGAGCTCAGGCTGAGAATCGATCATTTTGACGATGTCGGCTGAAAAGGGTAAGCAAGGGGTGATGGACATGCGGGGTGAGGACGGACCTTTGGAGTTGCCGAGCGCTGAGAGGGGTGGTGAGCATTGGGGGTGGTGCACAGAGGGAGCGTACCTTTCCAGATGCCAGTCCAGAGGATGTAACCGTCGTCAATGTCCATCATGATCCACTGGCCATTGAGCGGGTATTCGTAGACGGGTCTGGCGGTGGTCAGGTCGGGCTGGGACGAGGAGAGCGAACTTACATGTAACCTCGTGGATCGTTGCTGGTAATATATCTACCCTTTGTCACCTGGTGGTGTGGGCTTGCATAGGGCCTGAAGCGGGGCGAGTTCGAAGAGTCCATGAGAGAGGGCATGATGATTTAGTTTGGCTATAAAAAGGGAAATCGACACTCCGCGGCGAAATGAGCAGCGCACCGTCGGGCCACGTCGACGAGGACAGTCGTGACGCGTGTGACATACATCGAGCGTGACATAATCTCGGCAACCGCAGCATCACAGCAACATTCCATATCGGGAATTCAAAGTGTGTTCCCTCGGCACCGCCAAGATCCCAGATCAGGCACGCGTCTGACTGCATCACGCGTACTTCCGGCCCGCCCTCCGCCCCACCGACGACCCCTTGACGCCACCCCCGGCTCAATCCTTCTCCCGCTTGCTGACTCAGCGAACCAATTTGTCCCCTTTTGGTCCCGAAAACTCGTTCCTGGTCGATCTTCCGCTTTCCCACGCCCCCCGTCGGCCGCACTTTGTACCCACACTTCGGTGCCGACGCATCAATCATTCTTCCTCTACATACGGAGCACATCACGTGCCTCTTCGCACCGGCCCGTAGTATACACCACCTCACTCAGCTCGAACCCGTTGAACTGGCTCGCAGCGCAGATCGTGTATGCTCCCATGTCGTGCCAACCGAGCCAATCCCCAACCTGCAGTCCGCGCGGCAGCTGCACGGACTTGCACACCAGATCCAGCGAGTCGCACGTCGGTCCCCACACGCTGCTCACACACAGCACCTCCCCAGACACATGAAACGACCCCCCCATCGACAGCACGTACGGCGCGACCTCTTGGTGGTCAAACAGCGTGCAGTTGAACGCACCGTACACGCCGTCGTTGATGTAGTCTGCGCACCATCAGTATCGTCCAATGGAAAGACACCGCACTCACACATGACTGGGTCATCGTCGCTCATCACCCGCCGGGCAATGATATTCGTCGCCAGGCTAAATGCCCGAGACACATAGTACCGCCCAGGCTCCGCAATAACCCTTAGGCCACTCCGGTCCGGAAAATAGTGCGCGATCGCCCGCGTCAGCACCGACGCAGCCATCTCAAACCGTCCATCCTCAAATCCGCCGCCGACATCGAGGATCGAAAACGTATACCCGACCCGTGATCCAATCTCAAACGCGTCACGAGCCTGTCGCACCGCGTCTTCATAGATCGTCGGATCATAACACCCACTCCCGACGTGGAAACTTACTCCGATCACGTCCAATCCGAGTTCCCGTGCTTTCATCAATAACCGCGGTGCCACGTCCAGAGACGCACCAAACTTGGTGCCGAACCGGCAGATGCTTTTGGAGTCGTCCGCGAGGATACGCAGCACCAACTTTGCCCGCGGGTGCGCACGTGCAATCTTGTATAACTCGTCCTCGTTGTCAAACGTCATCTTGTCCACGCCCACCTTGGCTGCGCTCCGGATAAAGGAGGTGGCCTTGCACGGGTTTGCGAACAGGATCCGGCTCGGGTCGACACCTAACCCGAGCACCATCGCAATTTCCCCGTTGGACGCACAGTCAAATCCCGTGCCCAGCGCAGCCAGCAGGCGCAGTACGTACGGGTCCGGATTACACTTGACCGCTGTCACCGCAGTGAGTCACATTGCCAAAGATGCAAGGCAGAGTACAGACCATAAAAAGGTTCAATGTCAGGCATGCACTGCAGCCACCGTTGGTGCTGTCGGTACACCTGGCCGAGATCTGCGACAAAAAAGGCCTTTTCGGCGTTGGTCGTGTTTTTGGCTGCCTTGAGGGAGGCATTCATGATACCATTTCGAAGATGGACGCCGGGGTGGCCCCTGTGGAGCGGTGGCAAATCCGCAAAAAGTTTTTCAGGTTCACCCACTTCCACCAACGGATCCTCCACGGGCGTATCGCGAAAGACGGGGAGAAGATGGATGGGAGTAGCTGGGCATATATCAACGCGAGACATTGTCTTATCAGGTAAAAAAGAGTCTATCGTGTGTACGCGCACACGCGTTTTTTCGAAAAATGAAATGTGTTTGAGTTTAAGTTTATTACCGAACCAGAACCGCCACGGTTGCGGGGGTGCCGGGCTCGCCAGGTCGGTAATATATGAAGAAGGTCCCCGAGGAAAAAAACGAGAAAGAGAGAAAAAGGCGAGGAAAAAGTCTAGTGGGGGCTGTCAAGGGGGATCACCTGGGTGAAGGTGAGCAGAGGATGGTTGGTTGTTTAAAGACGCACCGCGAATGGATGACCACCTAGAATGTGCAATCGATGAGCAACAGCAGGAGGAGAGGGCTGCAGGAGACACACTCGAGGGCCAACAAGCGGAGATCGCTGTTTCTTGCGTGTACAGAAATCGTGGCACAGCTCTGTCGATGGCAGAGCAAAAACAAGTTGGAGTCAAATTTTCTGATCGATGACCGGATCGATGGGTGTATTACGTAACCCTGCCTCGAGACCCCCAAGTTCCGTGTGCAGCCTTGGCATGGTCCGTTCATAGCGTGCTCGTCGGCCACTTATCATTTCCGTTGCACCCGCGGAAATGTACCAAGCAACATTTGGAAAGTCTGGCATCGACACACTGATCACGTACTCTGATTTCTCACCATTTCCCGGCCAATCCGTAAAAAGCCCTTTTTCTTTTGTGTCCTGGAATGGACGCAGAACCCTGTCTCGAGCCGTGCGGTTTCATCGCGCTTTCGTACGCACACACGGCCCTTGCATCGACGAGGCCCATCTCAGAGCACTTATCTCGGTATCTCTGCCGTAAGTTCTGATCGAAAAAGGGGTCCCCCCTGGTCGTCTCGAGGGCTCGTGTACATATTCGCGGGAGGCACTCGCCCCCCCTTTTTTGCACCACGCGCCCGCCAGGAGGCCGTTGGTGAATCGAGGGAAAACCCGACATACAAATAATACATGCTTACACCCGAATGCCGAGAAACAAGGTTCGTCCACGGGTGCCTTGTACGAAACGGGCCTTCTTTGACGAGGGTAGATAAAGTTTCGAGCGTTGTTTTTCACACCCGTCGTGGCGCTAAAGTGTTTTTTGCCTTGTGGATTTCATGGTCGTTGCGACGTCCATGATTGATGGTCCCTCGTATCCAAACGACTCGGCCTTTCATCCGTCTGGTGGGAAACAAGACGACGTGCTTTGGTCGTCCACGTTCGTAATCGCTGTCACGGCAAAGGGGTCCATGCATACCACGCCACCTGTTTTAATTTACCTCGGCCCAGTGTCATGCGTCGTCATACAACCGATGGGTATGTGAACCCTGCTCTTCAACCGATCTCACTCCGCGCGGTACTCACGGCACCACATTACTTGGGCGCGGGTAGTCAGTCGGGAATGGAATGCACCTCCAGTCGCGCAACGCTAACAGTAGGAAACATGGCGCGGTGATACAACTCCGCCAAAGGACATGCGGCCTCTATTGGTCCCACTCTATCAGACCGCCCAACGGTAGATGCTGCACCACCACACGTTTGCCCAATACTTCCGCCTAGAGCCAGATCAGCACAACCAATCCGTGCACGCTTTCGACGCACCTGGTACATTTCAAACAAGCCCTTGTTCACCTTGGCCCAACTCTCTACATGCGTCGCAATCGAATACAGCTGCGACGAATGCTCGAAAAACGGGCCAATCTTGACCTGATGAATCCTTGCCACGGTCATAAAGTAGAGATTATCGGAGTCGACCTTGGCGGTGTTGCCAAGCACGGCGTTGACAGGAACCGCCGTCTGATCTGGCAAGATGTAAAGTTGGTGATCATGTGAGCGATGGGCGCGTACCTCGCAGTTGCCCACTGCCAAACAGGTATGGGAGGAAACTATAGTCATCCAGTCCCCACACACCGTGGCTCCCCGCCGGCTCAAGTTTGTACGTGTCTTGGAGACGCCAGCAGAGGTGCAGGTACCGCGTGAACACGCGCAGCACCAGCGCACGTTCGTCAGTCAGACAGGGGTGCACGACGCGGATGAGAGCGAGAGCACAGAGGAAAAGCCCAAAGGATGTCTCGTGACCGGTGCCGTAGTCTAGGCGACGGAAGTTTCCAAAGGCGTCGAGGAAGTAAGGTTTGAGGAAGGGGAGCGCGGCTGCGTGGGTAGGCCTGAGGAGTGTGGACAGGAGTTGGTCGCATTCCTGGGAACAGTGACGTTGGGAAAGCGTGTCGTCACACGGGATACACACCTTGGTAAGACGGTCACCCCAGTAGTCTCGAAAGGTGGGATTTCCAAAGCGTGGGGTGGCCGTGTCGGGTTTGGGGGGTGGTGATGCGTCGATCCAGTTGTCAAGTGTGTCTAAGAGAGCGAGGAGATCGGTAACAGACTTTGCGTGTGCCCTGAGTACTAGATGTCTCCAAAAGAAATATGCCTACCTGGCTGTAATCTTCAGGCGCTGCATCTGCACGAGGAACAGTATACCCCACAACGGACTCGTTCAATCGACGTAGAAACAATTGGTAATCTTGGTATCCCACCGTGTTCTTCCAACGAGCAACGTCTTCATCATAACGGATCTTTTTCTCTGGCGATTTGAGGTTGAGAAGATCGGACAGCGGTATCTGGCGGAGATCCCGCAATGTGGGCTTTGTCGTCATTTGAAGTGGTTCATCTATCTAGATGAACGCCACAACTGGGTGAGTCACATGATATTGATTACATAATACGCGTGTCAATGAGCGCGTCCAATTCAAACACGCACT
The DNA here is from genome assembly GCA_038094375.1 of Tubosaeta aff. heterosetosa. Lineage (NCBI taxonomy): Eukaryota > Fungi > Basidiomycota > Agaricomycetes > Boletales > Boletaceae > Tubosaeta > Tubosaeta aff. heterosetosa. Next base: position 1,918 of record JBBPUC010000375.1, on the reverse strand, counting down.
CTTTTGACTCACCCGCTCGCACCAAAACCACAACCACCACAATCTACACTGGGTTAATACTATGCCTCCATTCGACGACTGGAACGCGATTGACGAAGAGGAAGAGGAAGAACTTCAAGACACTTCGGTTCGTCTCACGTGGTTCTACACCCAACCGAGTAACCCCTATTTCACAGTTCTTTGAGGGAAAAAGAGATGTGATTTTGTTTTGTATCGACTGTTCAGAGTCAATGCACGAGTTGAGAGAGGACCCCGTGTACGAAAACGTGCAGACGTCGCATCTTCTCTCCGCACTCGACGCCGCCATGCAAATCCAGAAAAAGAAGGTCATTGTGGGTCCAAACGACTCTGTCGGCATATTGCTTTTCAATACGGTGCGATTTCGTCGATTTCGTTTATGGTGGGATGTTTGATGTTCGTCAGACGCGACCAAACGAGGTCAAAGGGTATGCTTCAGAGATCAAGAAAAACTGTTTCGTCTACCAGCAAATTGCACCCATAAGTGCACCCACGATACAAGACCTCGTTCGTTTGATTGACGGTATATATGCACTCCTCTAACACTGAAATTACTGAATGGTTCGTTCTCCAGAGGCCAGAGAGGATCCAGAGTTACTCCGAAACACCTTCCCTCCCATCCAAGGGAAAAAGATACCCATGGGAGACGTGTTCACGAGCTGTAACTGGGTCATCCGTGACGGGTTCGTTGTCTTCATGTTCTACCACCGTGCTTAGCCTAGTGTTTTCAAGTGCACCCAAGACAGCGTCAAAGCGTGTGTTCTTGATCACCGACGACGACAATCCACACCCAAACAACAAGCAACTGCTTACATCCTCTAAGACTACTCTCACGGTTGGTCGCTTGCACATCTTGTTTGTAAAGTCGTCTCATTTTATTGGCAGGACCTTACCCAAGCTGGCGTGCAAATCGAGCCATTCTTTATCTCTGCTCCAGAAAAGCCGTTTGACCCGACAAATTTTTACGCTGTGCGTTGAAATGTCTTATAGGTGACCCGTTTGAACTAAATTATGACAGTCTATCCTGCCGTCTAATGTACTAGGTGATGATGAGGAAGAAGACGAGGAGTCCGGGGTCCCACCATCCATTTCGATTACTAGAATGGATGACCTCCTTTCTCAGATGCGATTTCACGAAGTTCCAAAACGTGCACTATTTAGCATTCCTTTCGAACTCGGTAAAGGCCTCGTCATTGGCGTAAAGGGGTGAGCTTTTTGTAGGTTCGTTGGGGCATTGGTTGACGGCTTGACTCAGGTATGGTTTAATCACCGAGCAAAGAAAGGGCATACACAAGTACTTTTTTGACCTTGGACATCGGATGGAAGTCGCAAACAGTAAAGTGTCCTACATCGATGACGTTCGTTTCATATATCGCAGAGATTCAATGGGTTAACATCTTTACAGGATCGCCAGGTAGAGATAGATCGCCACAAGGTATTATTTGGTGGGAAATTGGGCAGCGGTCCAGATGTGAGTGTGGAAGAGGATGGAATGAGCTTGTCTGCGGTGAAGGTTGTGAAACCTGGCCAGAGAGTGAGATGACCATTTGACGTTAGCTATAGACTGCATGCTGAATGGCCATCCGGATAGCCGTTTTACACTGCTGACGAGGTCCGGTCTTTCCGTACCTTTGACCTCGAACCAGGTAAGCTCGCTCTCGACTTCATACCTTGTACTCACCTTTCCAGGTATCAAACTTCTCGGCTTCAAAAAGAAGAATCAAATAGTGTTCGAAGACAATATTAAACATGCCCTATTCATTTATCCAGATGAAGTGGTGAGCCATTCGGGATTGCATGCATCATGTTCTATCTAATTACTCGTAATAGAAATTCTCTGGAAGTAAACGTACTTTCAGCGCCCTTTTGCAAAAGATGCTTGAGAAAAGCAAGATTGGCT
>JBBPUC010000374.1:0-23072 GCA_038094375.1 Tubosaeta aff. heterosetosa | reverse complement strand
GACGTGTCAAGGGAGGGATCTTACCTTGTAAGTCATGACGTCTCCGAGTAACATGACATGTCGAGGGTCAATACTCATTCCGTGACTTGACATGGTGAACTGGATTTCATTGATAATAGTTCGTCGAGCGGCCTCGATACCAAGGACCTGAGCAGTCTCAATGACGTGATTGGATGTCGTTTGTTCGCCGACAATGCCTGATCGTCCATTTCATTCAAACCGCAGCCGTTATGAAAGGAGGCACACACCCTCTGTTGTCATAACCTTTTGAAGACCGTATCCTTCTACAAGTAATTCTTTGTCCCCTTTCTTGCCTTTGGAATCGTCTTTTTCTTTGATGTTGATAATTGCACGTTCAATGGAGGGAACACCCTTATGTGCGATATCGTTCAAATGACTGCCGACTAGGGTGCAAGGGGAATTACCTTGACAACCACCTCAGGCAGTAATCGTTTGAGCTCGCGCAGCCGATAATATTTGTCTGGTCCGTCGACATAGAGACGTAGTCGATTCCGACGAGAAATGACAGTGATAGACTGAGGTACGCCACGATCGACTCCAATAAGTTCAGGAACTTGAAAATCTCTGGTCACCTACCTCTTGCTTGACCTTGAGCTTCTTTGCATTGACTATACCCCATTTGACGTCATCTAGCGTCATTTCCAACTGTATGATTTCTGCGAGTTTGGCGCATTACACAACTAAGCCGACAGATACTAACCTGCAACTTCTTGATGGCATCCATATCTATGATAATCCCAACATACGTGTATTCTGGTGCCCATGCCTCTTCGAGAACAGACGCGACCTGTATAAGTGATTGGTGGACGTAATGGGGTTCAATCAAGGTAAATCACATCACCGAGATGCGTCTTTTCGAGACGGCCCTTGACAATACGGGCCGAGGGTTCACTGTCGCATGTAACCAACTTACAACTTATGATAGGTGTGCTGATGAGTTTGGCAGCATTGATGATTTCTTTGATACGTGGGACTCCGAGGGTGATATTCATAGATGCGACGCCAGCAAAGTGGAAAGTCTTCAGAGTCATCTGCGTCCCTGGCTCACCGATGGACTGCGCCCCAACGGCCCCAACAGTTGAGCCTATCGCATATCCGTTATACGCAAGTAACAAGTTTCTCACCACGCACCCGGTTCAATTCTGGCTTTGACATACTTTACCCAGCAGAGTTGCAGAAAGTGGAGTAATTGCGATTTTGTGACCTTCACCACGTTATCCACGACAGCCTTGTCAGCCTCTACGCGCAATCAGACCGTGTTAGCCCAGAAGGCATGTGACCACGCACTGGTTGCCCCCAGTGAAAGGTCAGTGTCGGCATCCCACTCGTCATTACGGTGTAGGGCTTCAAACATGCCATGGCTCTTCCTGATTCTCGCGAGACGATTGACGATGCCATCAGCAATGAAACTACGAATGGTAGCAATGTAGGCAGCGGTACATTCGCCAGTGAATTTTGGCGTGGACAGCTCATGGTCCATGACATCAAGGATCTCAAACGGTAACAGTGGGCGGCTATCTCTCCCGCCAATCGACTATGCCCGTTGAGTCAGCTCTAGTCCCTCGGGCAGTACGAACAAAGATTCTTACGAGAGAATGTCTCAGGGACCGTTCAAATTCTATTGGTTGTGCGTCGCCCTCGAGGCAAGCCGGATCGAGTCCATCATCTCCGTACCTGAATTGTACGACTCCGCCGGTGGAATTCCGTACGGACAGGTCATACTGGGTAGTCAGGTCTTCTAGAGCTTTCATCAAACGTCGTTGCATATACCCAGTCTCAGCCGTTTTGACGGCAGTGTCCACCAGGCCCTCGCGTCCAGAGACGGCATGGAACAGAAATTCTGTGGGTAAGAGGCCAGAGTAGAAACTATTTCGAACGAAACCCTTCGACGGAGGCTCTTTTGACTTCTTAGGGAAGTGTGGGAGCGAACGATCCTGAAAACCATCTGGAACACGTTTTCCAGAGATAATCTGCTGCCCAACGCAAGCGACCATCTGCGAGACATTGATGACGGAACCTATCAGAGACGGGATCAGAACTTGTTGGGTTTGAGTTCAGTTCAGCTCGCCTTTCGATCCGCAAGTGGCCATGATAAGAGGCGCGTTATGACGACTGAGCTCTTCCATGCATACCTTTCCAACTTCATCGCGGACCTTGGATAAAACAGCGGAGATAAGTGCTTCGAGAGTTTGTTCCTGATTGCAACCCGGTTTGTTCTCCAACAAGCCCTTTCTCGCTTTTGCGATAAGGTCAACGCACTCGGCGTACGCCACCTCCACCTTTTTTTCCTTCATGCCCCGCAATTTGGGTCCCGGGATAACATCATTGATACCAAGGGAGAATCCAAAGTTAGCTGGGAAAGATGCTGAGCATTGAAAATTCTCAATCAGGCAGGGGGAGAGCCTACCAAGCCACCGAGCACAAAGTTTTGCAACGCGATTCATAGCTGCTGCCGCTTCGTGTGGGCCGTAATCGCGCAATATCACACCGAATATCGACTTCTTCTTCCCGCTTCCTACAGTCGCCTTGTCCATGACTCCGCACATGATTTCGCTGTTGACGACAACAAGCCACCCGTCGTTCGGAGAAAGATCCATAAGCGGTTTCATGGCATAACAGTCTGGTCTAGGGTCGTCCACCCTATTACATTTCGATTCGACATTCACGAAAACCTGTGACTTCTTATTCGGACGCATGAGAACGTTGAAGATTTGTTTTCCAGTCCATAGGCGGACGGGTTTCCAGATCGTGGGAGGTGGTATATCGATTTGAAGATCCGCGTCCGCAAGGTAACAACATATTTGAGTGAATTGACGACGGTCAAAGAAGGTGTCGCGCTTTGTCATGAGATACGAAGCGGTGATAAAGTCTTGAATGGCTGCAATGACGGGCTCGCCATTTCGAGGTGTTACAAGATTGTGCTTGACACTCATGAGTTCCAGTGCTTCTGTCCGCGCCTCCTCTGTTTGCGGTACGTCTGTCATCCGAATGAGCCCAATATGCCAAGCCTCGCATCGAAAGACCTACGAAGGTTCATCTCATCACCATCGAAATCGGCATTGTAAGGTCCACAGACACATTCATTGAGTCGAAATGATCGCCACGGGCGTATGCGAGCCCGATGACACATGATAGAGAGCTAGTCGGGTGTAAGGAAAACAAAGTAGACAAGTCCCAATAACCTCACCCTGTGAAGACTGGGCTGACGGTTGAAGAGGACGATGTCCCCATTAGTAATGTGCCGTTCTACAGTGTCCCCGACGCGTAGGCTATCGGCGATCGCACTCCGGTTTCCAAACTTGAGGTACTTTTTGAAACCGCTGCTACCTGCTGTGACATAATTCGCACCGGGGTGGACATCGCAACCATTCCGAATCGCTCGCCGAAGGAGTTCGATGTTGTGCGGTGTGACACGCTCCGGATATGTCAAGACCTTAGCGACTCGCTCTGGAACGGCGACTTCATCAATGCGCAAGTTGGGATCAGGTGAGATGACGGTGCGACCGGAGAAATCAACACGCTTTCCGGAGAGGTTGCCCCGAAAACGTCCTTGCTTTCCCTTCAGTCGTTGTACAAAGCCTCTCATAGGTTTCTGGCCAGCCTGAGAAGGGACACCGGGCAGCTCGGAGTTGACATACATCGCGACGGAAAGCTGCAAAAAATCCCAATGTTCCTGGTTCGCAATACAATTAGAAACAAACTAATTCTATAGAATGATACGAACCATAAATTGTGCAGTTGGTGCGCCTTTCGAGAGACCTTGTTTTATAAGAGCATTGGTGAATACTATTTCTGTCAGTTTTACAGTGAGATCATCTTCATTCGAAGCACCGTCTTGCGCGACTGATGGACGAATACAAACGGGAGGAACAGAGATATACTGCCAGATGTATTCTTCGGGGCGGCCAAACTCGGGTTTGAGGCCAAGTAGTTCACAATCCTAGCCATAGGTTGAGCACAAAGGAGACGTCAGACTGGAAGGATCATGCCTCGTCTGATATTCTCTTGAAGAGATCGAGGGTCTTCAACGGATTAAGGTCCTCGTGAACAGCTTTATTTAGATACATTCCGAGTTCCTTCTGCGCTTCCACAGCAGGCGCAAATGTGCGTTTCCACCTCTCCATCTCGTCGACCGTCTTCTTTGCCCTGAATTTGTCATGTACAATCTTCAAGGCGCCAACTTTTTTAACCGCCCCGTTTGTGGCGGAACAATACGGACAATATATCACTTTTCTTGCCATGGTGTTAACAGTCTTGCAAAGTGCTTGGCGATGAACGTTTTCAAGATTTGGTCTGCGAAAACGCTTGAGGAAAGCACGACGATCAGGCTCCTCTAGCAAAACGCGCGCACAGGTCTGAAGGAAATGGTCAGCAGAGTACGAATATATAACAACCTCGAGTCAACCTTGCATATGCACTGCAGGATGGCGATCGTATGCTTGAAATAGCCGATGTGGAAGACCGGAACAACTAACTTGATGTAGGCATAATGCCCGACACAGTCTACAAAATTGAGGCCGCACGTTTCACAAAAGGCGTTCTTCTCTGTGGTGCCCTATGATCTTGCATGAATGGTAGTTTACGTAGGGATGATAAATACACACCAGCCGCCTATCCAGAACTCCATCTTTGACCGGAAGTCTGTCCGTATGCGTGTACAGATCTCTATGAGTGACCTGGAACTCGGCCAACTTTACAGTGTCCTGGGCATTCAATATACTGAATTGAAGCTGCTTGCTAATAATATGTCAGTCGGTATCGAGGCATGATACAGGTATACGTGCATGACTTTGGGAGTTTGAGTAGATACTGATTCCTTCATGATGGATGGGTAGCTGAAATCATGCCAGCAATTCTAAGACTCAGCAATCGGCCCGCTCAGGATAAACTCAGTCACGCCTCGTGACAGCTGCAGTCACGGTGCGTGACACAGATCGCACTTGCGCGTCGCGTCTAGACTGCTCGCCATTGTACCACCATGTCGAGGACATCCTATGACAGATATCTTACCGTTTTCTCACCCGAAGGTCGGCTGTATCAAGTTGGTATGTTCTCTCTATGCGCGATAATAGGAGCTGTATGTTTGACGTGAATACGAACAGAGTATGCTTTCAAAGCAATCTCTGGCTCAGGACACACGGCTATCTCTGTGAGAGGCAAGGATACTTCGGTCGTCATCACACAGAAGAAAGTACCCGTGCGTAGGTCTGCATCGATTGATACGTTCGCGGTACTCATGCAAAGCAGGATAAACTCATTGATGCATCTTCTGTTACGCATCTTTTCAGTATCACCCCAACCATTGGGTGTGTCATGACGGGCCTCATTGGTGCGGCCACGAAATCATTCCTAGCGCGCTCTCTCATATCTTTTAGCTGATGCGAAAACACAAGTATTCCGTGCACAAAAGGAGGCTGTAGATTGGAGGTATAAATATGGGTACGAGATCACCCCCGACGCATTGGCGCGAAGGTTGGCGAATATCAATCAAGTCTATACTCAAAGAGCAGCGATGAGACCGCTTGGGATCTGTGAGCCAATTGGTGAATTCGCCAGAAGCACCCCCTGAACTACCTATTGCAGCAATGATCCTGATTGGGATTGACCCGGAGCTTGGGCCACAGTGCTTTAAACTCGATCCGGCTGGTTATTTCGTAGGCTTCCATGCGACTGCGGCTGGCCAAAAACAACAAGAAGCGATGAACCACCTGGAAAAGAAATGGAAGAAGTTGGACAACGGGAGAGGTGCCGACGATGCTGCCACCGCCGGAAAGAAGCTTAGTCGAGCAGAGGTCATCGAGGTATGGTGTTATCGATGTACGATGCTGCTAAGCTGACGTTCTTATAGATCGCGATTGAGGTCATGTCTGCAGTTCATGCAACGGACTACAAGCCGGGTGAGATAGAGATTGGAATTGTGTCTACGGCGGGTGAGGAGAATCCTAAAACGAGGGGGAACTGGCGAGTGATGGATGAGACTGAAGTGGAACAACACCTGCTGGCGTACGCGGAAAAGGATTGATCCCGGAATGTGTATTTACCCCGTCAAACGTTGGCATATTGGCCGATTTACATACATTGTATCGTCAGAATAGTGAAGCGCCGCCACTCTGTGTGTTTTGTTAAACTGTTCTTTCTAGCGACGGAACATGTATTGCATACCTGAATGACATCAATTTCAGATTGTTGTAGTTCTTGGTGCTTCGGGCGCCAGAAACGCGCCGGGGCATCCCAAAATTCTTGAAAAGCAGGGCGTTCGGCAGACCTAGTGGTATTCGAGGTGTGTTGAATGGTGCCGGAGGGTGCTTTGCGATACTCGGGTGGTGCTGCAGGATGTGGATGGGCTGGGGAGGGTGCTGTGGTGGAGTGAGTAGGAAGACAGGTGAACGGGAACGATGTACACACAGGAGGGGAGGATGCGCTTTCCTATAAAACTAATGAGTGGCTTATGGGCTCGCGCGGAGAACACAGCAAGAGAAACGCGCATGCTGGTGTATGGCGTGTGTTTGTCGTCGTTAGGATCAGAGGGCGATGCCAAACAGAAACGCGGCCCGATCCGAAAGGGGACGGAGGCTGTGTGGATGACAATGGTTTTATGTCTCAAAGCTGTAGCAACGCAAGCTAATGGTTGTACGATCATGAGTCAAGTACTTGAGCAGTACAAGGCCCTCTTCACTTCTTCCTCCAAGGACAAACCCTCTGCGATTCTCTCTGCGATCGTCATAGGTATGATCTCGTTGCCTTAGTTACCGCTGCTAGTCTCATTAGCTCCCAGCCGTAAGGTTGAACCAGCTCGACATCGGGTCGAGAAAAACTCTGAGCCAACTCATACTCGACGATCTCAGGGCTGCGCTACTTGAGAAAACCTTCTCTCGTCTCTCCAAGGATGGTGTGTTTGCTCTTCATCGCGTCTGTCATATCCTTATCCATTTCCATCAGACACCCCCCAGGCTCTCAGCACCCTCAAGAATCTTGGAGGCGCGCAGGAGGTGGCAAACATCCTTGGCACAGCGCCGAACCTTCGCTGCTTGTTGACTCTGTCTGCCAAGATTGACGACTCCCTTCAGAATGACGCGTTGCGTTGTATCGCCAACACCCTCCTTCTCAATGAATCCGCCCGTGCCACCTTTGTTGGCTCCGAAGTTAACGGTGGCAGTGTCTGCGTCAACTTACTCCAAGTCAGCCCTCTCCTACTCCGATCATCTCTATCTCATGTTACTGTATAGAAATCCACCATAGAGCACGTCTTCCTCGCTTCCCGCATTCTCTTTCTCTGTACTGCCGCCTCGCTTTCCGCTAGGCAGTTCATCCTTTGGCTAGTTGAACACAAACGAACTAATATACCTGGTTCCGGGACCGCAATCGACATAATCGGCGCCAAGCTGGATGACCTCGTTGGGTTGATGAAGGTGGGAAATACCGCAGCCAAGGACGCCATCACAGATTTACTCAAGCTAATCTTTAATCTCCTTGTTCATTATCCTAAAGTGTGTACCGCATCACATGACTCATGCTTATACCAATCATTTCACAGATGGTTGACTGCGAAGTTCAAAGCCCCCAGATCGCAGGTTCGGATTCCGATAAAGTTATGGGTGACTTTTGGAGCTCTAGATTGGATTGGTGAGACGGATTTGCGCGAGAATTCCTCGGGGTTTCTTATATACATATCCTAGCCTTTTGCCGCCACTCCTTCATGCCTTTCATGACAGCCCTCCCTCCACCACTCCGTTAGACGCGCCACTTTCACACATCATCCATTCACTGATCATAGTTCCCGTCTCTGCCACTAATCGGAATCTGTGGTTTGGGAAGCAAACGCCACAGTCAACACCCCCTGGATCCCCCAGCTCATCTGTTTTATCGGCAAGACGACGGCTTTTCCGCTCTCGCTCCTCCACGCCAACTCTTCCAGACTCTGCACTCCGCGCGTATGAATTACTGGATACAACACTTGCTTATTTTATGCCCGGTGATATCAACTCCGACGATCCCAGCATCAGGAGACGGTTGCCAGATGGGGAAACGTTTGATGACTTGGTTTCCCCTCTCGTTATCCTCCTCACACGCTTTTGCTTGGGAGATGACGATGCCAAACTAAGGTTAAGGAATTGGTTTATTCCCTCTGATATAGATCGATCCACACCGTTGGAGACGCGGTCTGATCTTTTGGGCCGATGTCTGCGCCTTCTACAGAGCGTCTACCACAGTCGATTAAACAGGGTTTGCGGAGAGATGTTCTTTGCAATGTGTGATTGTGACGGTGAGCCAAACCTATTTGACCTCGTGTTTTCCCCTGAGTATAATGCGATAGCCATGACTTTATCGGGATACCTTGGTTACGGCAATGTCGCCGGATTCCTCTTTCAGAAGGGAGTTGTTTCTGCTCCTGCAAGAGCGAGTACATCGGGTGCACCATTGACCACTGCCACCGGTTTGCCCATCAATCCAATCACTGGTACCATAGAGACCGAACACGAGCCTATCGCTATGACCGAAGAAGAGAAGGAGCAAGAGGCCGAGAAGTTATTTGTACTCTTTGACAGGTTAGAGAAAACAGGGACCTTGCCACCGAACCAGAACCCAATAAGAAGGGCAATGCAAGGGAGGAAGCTGGGCTAACTTATTGCGCTTGTACTTGAATTATTTATGCCGATGACGAATACCCTGTATGACATTTTGCATGTGCATGTACATGACGGTATACATTATTCACGACACAGTAATAACCAGCAGGCGGTCAGTGAAGAATAGTTGCAATCACTCAAAAGTGATCTTCTGGCCTTCAAACTGTGCAATGCCACCTCGGCCTCTTCCCCTTCCGCCCCTATCCCCGCCCCTGCCACCCCGCCCAGATCCGCGACCGCGACCACGGTTACCACCAAATCCGCGGTCGCCACCAAATCCACGGTTGCCACCAAATCCGCGGTCGCCACCAAATCCACGGTTGCCACCAAACCCGCGGTCACCACCGAATCCGCGTCCCCGACCTCCCCGGCCTCCCTATAATGTCTCTTTCACGTTAGCACTTGCAAATGTCCAGAATCGACTTACCTGGCCACCCCGTGTACCACCAGCATTGTCACGGGGCTGGGAAAAGTCTAGCCTGACTGACCGACCTTCCAGTTCGTAGCCCTGAAGGGCTTTATGAGCCTTTTTGGCAGCATCGACTTCACTAAACTCCACGTATGCGAATCCCTTTGGTCTTCCCGTTTCGCGGTCTGTAGGTACACGGACGCTCTTGATATCCCCGTGCTCGCCAAAGACTTCCCATAGCGTGTCCTCATTGGCATCAAAGCTAAGATTGCCGACGAAGAGAACGGCAGACGGTGGACTAGTCGTGTCACCAAAGGTTTTTGCGCGTTTTTCCATGGAGGCCTTCTTATCTGAATTACTACTCCTGTCGATGTTAACCGGGCGCCCGTCGATCTCTTTCCCGTTTAGCGCAATAGCTTTTTCGACCGCTTCCGCGGTAGTGAAATGAACGTAACCGAAACCACGAGAGCGTCCAGTATTGCGGTCCATTTGGACATGGGCAGATTCAACTTCTCCGCACTCGGCAAACTCTTGGGCTAACCAGTCGTTATCGACGTTCCACGACAGTCTGCCAACGAAGACGCTCTTGGTTTCTTCGTCGGCGACCACAGGGTTTGCACTGCCATTCGTCAGCTTGGCTTTTTTGGGTGGTACGGCTGCTTCAGAGTCAGCCTTACGCTTCTTGTTTGCTATAAATTTGTTGATGAGCAATACTTGTCCGACGATGAGGAAACTGACCTTCAGCGGAAATAGTTTGACTAGCTACCGGGATATCGTCGTCGTCCTCATCACTGTCACTTTCGCTGGAGGAGTCCGACGAATCCAGAGACGTTTTTGCAGCAGCCGTTCTCGCGTCAGCTTTGCGCTTTTTGTTTGCTGAGAGTTTGTTAGCGAGAAATGATCGTCCGGCGAACTAGTAACCGACCTTCGGCGTGTGTAGTCTGTGTAGTTACGGGTGCCGTGTCATCCTCTTCCTCGTCGCTGTCGCTTTCACTTGACGAGTCCGAGGAATTCAACGGTTTTTTTCCTATGGCTGATTCGGCGTGAACTTTGCCTTTGTTTTTTGCTAAGAATTCGTTAATAAGCAATGATTAGCCAACGAGCAAATGACTGACCTTGAGCGGGTACAATGTCATCTTCCTCGTTGCTGTCGCTCTCACTAGAAGAGTCCGAGGAATCCGATTTGGATACCTGAGCAATTTTAGCGCCATCTTTGCTCGAGTCGCTCTCGCTTTCACTAGAAGATTCGTCGGAATCTGCAGCTTTGAGCTTTTTGTTTGCTGAGAGTCTGCTGGATTTCGCGGGTGGAGAGGAGTCTTCACTACTTGATGATTCCTTGGGTTTTGCTTTCTTTGAGGTTGATTTTAGGGTAGCCTTCGCGAGAATAGCTTTGCTTGACTTCGGCGTCGCCATGTCAGATTTGAGGAGTAGACTGATTAAATCCGGCTAGTAAAATTTCGACATATTTCTCACGTGACTACTCATTGAGGGCAAGTCTGTACACTCTAACTCGTCCCGCTACAAGTGTAAGCTCATGATGGACGATGTTTTCGACGTTATCATCCTTGGTACCGGGTTATCGGAGTCAATCGCAGCAGCGTGAGCCTTTTGTCCTAGGATCCACATCTTATCCTCATTGCAACCTCCCAGCGCTCTCGCCAAGGCTGGGCTCAAAGTAGCTCATGTTGATCCGAACCCATACTATGGCGCTGCTGAAGCCACACTTACGCTAGACGAATTAATTCAATGGGCAGAGGCGCATTTGACGAATCCTTCTGAAAACTCGGTCGGCGTAAACTACCGCATCGATTATCTGTCACCAAATCGCCTCCCGCACGAAAAGCAATACTCGATTTCGCTGTCGCCCTCTGTCATCCCCTCTGTCGGGCCCTTTATCGCATCCTTGGTTTCCTCGGGAGTTGCTCGTTACGGTTCATACAAGCTTCTTGGCCCTGCTGCAATATATCGTGATGGTGGATTACAGAGCGTTCCGCAAAACAAGGAAACGGTCTTCCAGGACCGAGCCATTCCATTGATTGAGAAACGCCGCCTCATGCGTTTTCTGGCGTTCGCCTCTGGGGATTTCGAACAGAGTCCCGAGCTTCAGGGCAAGGAGGACGTGCCTTTCGATCGTTTCCTTCGCGAGTCCTTTGGCTTAAGTGCAGAGGTTTCTCAAACGATAATGTTCTCTCTTGCGTATTGCAACTTCTCTTCAGGTGAAGCGAAAACGTGCCCACCCCGCTTGTGCTCACGCAGCCGTGTAGATTCGACATCGACCGCACTGCACCGTGTACGGAGTTCTCTAAGGTCGGTTGGGCGGTATGGTTCGTCGCCGTTCCTTGTCGGTTATTATGGAGGATCAGGAGAGATCGCCCAGGGATTCTGTCGTGCCGCCGCTGTAAACGGTGGTGTCTACATCCTCGGTCGGAACATCTCGAGCATTGCTGTTCACGACGCGCAGAAATCCGAACGATTTTCCGTTCAACTTGAAGGGATACCCGACACTCTTCGATCATCGTGTGTATTATCGTCTATAACCTGCGTGCCCCGCGACATGCGGTCTCAACTCATTCCATCTGGTTCCGGCGAGTCGGTGACAACACGAAGCCAGGTTCGCACTGTGGCTCGTTGCATAGCCATAGTGAACGGCACCATCACCCGTCCTGGAGCTGATGTTGACTCTCCTGTCGAAGGGCAATCAGACTCACTTCTCATCGTATTCCCTCCTGGTTCCCTTGTTGGGGAGTCTCAGGCATCATGCGTGACTTTGTTGACAGCTGGGTCTGGTACGATGTCAGCACCATCGGAAAAGAGTATGGCTTTTGTTGTTCTGCATAGATTATTGTCTGAATATGAAATAGCCATCTTTTATCTTTCCATGCCATTGCATGAGCATGAACAATCCTCAAAGGAACTTCTTTACCCTTACTTGGACAAAATCCTTGATCTTAATCCTTCCTGCCAACTAATGTTTGAACTCTTTTATCTGCAGGATTTTGCCATGGTAACTGAAAACCTACTTGAGGATAGTACATCCACCTTTTTTATCCTTCCATGCTTGCAGCAAGATGTGCTACAAATCTTGGATCAAACTGCACTTGATGCTAAAGATGCCTTTTGGTCTATTATTCAAGTAAGATTGCAGAGAGATGTTGACAGAGAACAAGATATCTGGATGGATCATTCTTTGGCTGTTGGTGACTGATGGGTCTTGTTTATTCAACATTTTGTTGTTGTTAAGAGTATAATGCATTAATAAAATGGCTAGTGTAAGAATATGCAAGTGTGCTGTAAAATGATAGTGGAGCAAGACACTATTGTCCCCAACTCCTTTTGTTTATAGAGTCACACATATGTACATTATTTCTATTCTAAAGCTCTCTTAAAGTATTATAGTTTTAATTCCTGGACCCTTTAGGGTTCAGGTTGTAGAGGAAGAGAATCATGTGATTATTAGTCAAAATATCTATTTTTGGAAAATTGGTCATACCCAGGGGTGGCAAGCCAGTAGGTGAGCTGAGAAGCTACCCAGGGTCTGGCATTGGGCATCAGAATATCTTACCCAGGGGTGGGGGTGAACAATAGCCACACAAAACACGGGCACAGTGATACCTGCAGCTGAAATCAATCAAAAGCAAGAGCTGAGGCAGCTTCATCCATCCATCACATCCACCACTCTTTGTACAGCTGAAATCGATCAGAAAGCAGGACTAGCATGCTTCCATTATGGGCCTTGTGTAGATCTCATGTCCTACTGATGTGCTTCCTTCTCGGCCTCCCACAGTGAAACACAACACTGAAGACTTCTGGAGGAAGTTGTCATATGCCGTTCTGACACTTCAGTACTCCAATGGTATCCTCTGCACCAACTCCAATGCAATCTCCTCGAAGACGCATCACCTGACCTTCGGACCCACATGACATTTCCTTTCTTGATTATTCTAGTATTTTCATTGACTATGCCTAATCTTAGTAATCTGGTTCCACTTCATAGACATTGCCAATCCACAGTTCGGTTGTGTGCACCTCTGGTGCACAGCTCTGGTTATGATATTTCTCATTTCTCCATCTTTGTCATTCTCCATTCTATCTTACCAATCTGTAGTAATTCCAGTACATCTCCACACTATAAATACTTGTATGTAGATAAACTCCACTGTACATTAGTCTGAATATCAACTAAGATACTCTAGTGTTCCACCTAACTCCTTGCTCCACTCCTCTGCTCTGCTAAAGACCACCGAACCTACACAAGGACATAACACATAAGTCCTGTGTTGAGGTCCATCAACTCTGCTACTCTGACAACTCCTGCCCCCTTTGGACTTCCTCCAGAGTACTGGAGAACCGGTCTTAACAGAAGCATTGTGAAGCTGTTGTGCTTGTCAAGCTTGAAGCCAAACCTGGGACCTCCAAGAAGATGGGTGACATTGCATTGGTTCCCCCTCTGTCTGCTAATCATTGGTGGAACAATAGCAGGCATGGAAAGTATAGATGTGCTCATGCTGTCACACAATTATGTACCTGGGTGCAGAGGGATTTTTCCTGAACCACAAGAGAGGCTACTACAATAACAGTGTCAAGTAAGTCTTCAAGGCCAACAAGGTCCCGCTGTGGCCTCAGCCACAAGGTATATTCATGACAGGCAAGAACTTTCACCCACAGGTGTTCTACATCACACTACAAGACATCTATGAATGATACTGCACACCAACCACTGACAGTCTAGAGCTGCTGGACTCTCCCATTGCCACCATGGAAGAGGTTGCTTTCATCAAGCTTCTTGCATCCTGCATCAGTACATTTTGATGATGGATTGATTGGGTTCTGTCTCCTGGCTGACTACAAGCTGGATGTAACAACACCAGTAGGGCACATCATCCATCCTGAAGATGGTGGTAGCAAGTGCTTGCAGCTCACTTACCTCCAGGGTAGCACACATTGATTTGCATGCATGCAGCCTCGTTCTTTTGGTTCTGTTGATGGTGTAGCCATCTCTGCATTTTTTAAAAATTTTCATTTGCTCATTGCTTGACTACAGTCTTCTCCTCTCTGTCAGCTTTTTTTTTTCACTCTTTCTCACTTCAAACTCACTCTCCATCTCCCCAACTTCAGTCTTCCCCTTGTTATTCTCTCACTTTAGACTCATTTTCTTCACTCCACCCCTATTTCTCCTGTTTCCTATCCCTCTACTAACCTTTTTCTTTTCTTTTCTTTTCTTTCTTTCTTTTACTTAATTACATCCTGTGTATCTACTGTTGAATTTGCATCTGTTCACCTTTCGCCTGATCTGTTCACCTGATCCCCCATCAAAAAAGTCCCATCTTCTGCTCCTCATTCGAGAAAGGCATACCAGGTTGGAATCAGTGCACAGTAGTTGGGTGGGACTGTATAGGACCATACTGAAACAGTCCTCAGACGGTCTCCACATGGTTGTTCCTGGCACTGCCACTGGCACAGCTGTGGTGCACAAGGGCCCACCAAACTTTTTGACCTTAGTGAAAATTCCCTCCCTGGACATAGCTGGTGTGTGACTCAGGGGGACTATCACATGCAGGCACAATTGGTCCTTAGGTCCAATCAGTCTAGGACTATTTGGGGACCAAAGTGTGTGAACCCTGGGTATGACAAATCTCCCCTATTTTTCACATATCTATCAGAAAACCCAGTTCTTGACCTACTTGTAGGTATATGTATGTACTTGGGATCATTGTCCTGTTGAAAGATGATGTCAGATGGATGCAAATCATAATGCTCTAAGGTTTGCTGGAGCTCATCCTTCAAAATATGAAGGTAGAGATCCCCATCCATCCTACCATCAATCTTGATAGTAAATCCAACCCCCTTTCAAATCATACAGCCCCACATCATAAGAGATTCTCCTCTAAACTTAAGGGTTTCTTCCACCAGCCTATCACTATGCTCTTCATCTGTCCTTTTCCATGCCTACTTATGTCCATCTAACCCTATATGATTGATTTTAGTCTCATCAGACCATATTACCTTCTTCCAGTCCTCTACAGTCCAATCCTTATGAGTGTATGCAAAGTCAAGATGAGCTTTATGATGTCTAGTAGATAGAATAGGGTGTTTGGACTTGACTATAGCTTTCATACCAGCTTTCTTCAAGTGAAGGTGATCAGTATTGGCAAGGAGAGGCTGATTGATGATATTGGTAAGAGCTTTGTTCACTTGGACAGTATTTTCAGCTTTTCCTGGAGTTACTGTACCAGACAATCACTTCTCCCTTTCTAACTGGGTTATCATGTATGAATAGTGTTTTAAAGTCCAGTTTGGTTCAGTTTTTTAGCCAAGATCAAGATCAATAAAAACTGGTCCTAGGCAGTCTTTGATAGTCCTAGACTAGCTACAATGATGCCAGATGATACCCCTGATCTATAGCTTCAAAATGACTCTCTGGTCATGTAATTTGGTTTATTCCTTATTGAGATATGTCCATTTTAAATTTCTAGGTCTCTATCTACTTTATATATGTGAACATTTTAAGGTTATTCACTAGTGTTATACTATATTTCAAGTAAATGTATGTGTGTGGTGGTGTAGAATATATATTAAAAAGCATTTACATATATATGGTAATGGAATAGGTTATACTAATGGCTATGTCCCACTTGAGTGTATAGTTACAGTAAAGGAATTATCATACTGTATATAAGACTCACTTGACTTGAGAGAGTAAAGATTAGTAAGGTATCAGACTAGAGTCTGAAGTAGTCTGGAGGAGAGTCCTGGTTGATAGAGTGAATGATGAATGGCTAAGCTGTATAGTCAAGAACAGGAAAAGAGGACTTGATTGATCTGTGATCTAATCAAGATACAGGAGTGTTATCTGTATAGTGCTCTAGATAGCCCTATCTATTGTAATTGATTTATTTATACATAAAGATACTGGCTATGACAGATAAAAATAGATACAGTGACATAGCTATTAGGCAGTGTACATAGCCCTTAAAGCAATATATACCTGTATATATAGTGGCTTAAAAAGTGTCCTAATATTAGGCCATTTTGGACAAATGTATAAATTGCCAGTGATGTAGAGCAAATAAGACCAAACACTTGCAGGATGAAAGATAGTACTTGCTCTTGGCATTCTAATACCGCTTAGATCATGTGATTTGGTCAACATGGCATTAAGATATAATCATATTAAAATGACATGTTATTGAGACACTTATGTATTTGAGTATCAACTCAAATCTGTACTTTTAGTATTTAGTGTGCCCTCTTTTGATCTTTATCACTGCCTTTATTCTTCTAGCCATGCTTTTATCAATATTTAGCACTCTTCAACCTTAGTGTTACTCTACTATGTATAATTCTTTTAAAATGGGACATTGTTGTACCTCTTTGTGAGTGTCCTCCTCAAACAAGGTTTGTGTCATCCACTCATCTCAAGTGGTATAACTTGTGTAACAAAAGAACAAGAGTCTCCTTTGTCCCTCCTATCCAGGAGTAGGACAACCCCTCATAGTTACATTGTTTTTCCAGGGCTTTTGTACACCCTCTTCTGAACACTCTAACATTGAGATCAATGAGTCTGAACAGCCATCATGACCAGCATCTCCTGTTGAACCTATAGTCTACAAAACACCTAGTACTCATCGAACCACAGGATTCTCTCAAGTTTCTCCCTCGCCCCACATATCTTTCAGATGTCTACCTCTACCTGAGGCAGCTCCTAGTGTACCTACTCCAGTACAAACTCCAGTCCCACCTTATCCTAGTACCCTCTTGATTGCATCTATTGCAACACCTCTAGTAATTCTTTTGGTTGTATCTGTCAAAATATACCCAGTTAATCCCTATGCAGGATTCTCACTCACTACTGTTGTACCTAGTAACTCTCTGCCCAGAGCACCCATACTACCTCTGAGAATTCCCACTCCATCACCCACTATGTCCACAACTAAGTACAAACTTAAAGCTACCCTTCTGACTGATTTCTCTGGAGAATCCACCAATGCTATGTATGTGATGGATAAAGGCCATGAAGGCATACTTCTCCATCAACTCCTCATTATACTCCACCAATGAGGAAAAGATCATGACTGCCCTGAACAAGATGAGTAAGGGTTGAGGCATTTCATTCTCTGAGATGTGGTATGACAAAATAGCTTACTCTGCCATTGCCTTCTCTGAGAAAACCTTTGACAAGTTCCATAAGAACTTCAAGTCCACATTCTTCCCCTTCAATGTAAAGGCTACTGTCCACCTTGAGCTCTTCAAGTTCACCTAGAGGTCTTTTAAGACACTCATTAGAGAAACTGACAATGGTTTCCAAAAGTATATCACCAACTTCTAGAACCTAGCTATCTGTATACATAGGTATTAAAGATGAGACCACCCTCATCAACTAATTCTCTCTCAGACTGGACTAGCAGATCACCACCATGATCCTCTCTATGACTACTATCCTCACTATGACCAATGACTGGATTGCCAAAGCCAAGATGTTCTACACTTAGAAGGTCTGCATTGATGCTTTTAAGAAGAGAAATTGTACCCCTTCTTCCTTTGGTCACTAATCCCAGGGACACAATCCCAACACTATGGATGTTGACACTGTACATGTCTTCAAACTCACCCCCTTGGAATGAGCCAAGTGCATCTACAAAGGTCACTGCTTCCATTACAGGAAGACTGGCCACAACTCCCAGAACTGCAAGATGTTCTCTGAAAACAAGCCCTACACTCAGAACATTTGTACTGCTGCCACTGCTACTTTGTCCTCTGCTCCTCCAGTTCTTCTCAAGGAATCTGTTGCTAAACTGTCCTCCACCCTGGACACCTTTGTCAACTCTCTTCACACTTAAGGAAGAGAGACCATTATTGGAATGGTAGATAATGGGAAAAAATCAAATCTAGATCTAGACATGAAAAATGTTTATTTATGAAGAATAAAGACTTAGTGATAGTAGATAGTGGAAATAAAGTGGTATATGAGCTCTAATATAATACTTATATATAAATCTTTGTTCCTGGAATTAAACATTAGCATCTATTCTCTTGTTTGGATAACATTTCACTATCTATGTATAGTAAAAGTGACAAAACTGTTCCAATGTAGTTGCTGTTTTAAAATGGCTATATCTCAGCTATATCTAGACCAAATCACATGACCAAGAGATCAATAGGTAGCCAGGAGTGTGTACTATTATTTGTCTCACTTCATATAAGTGAAATTCCCACAGGTGTGTGCAGTGTTACAATTTCTTTCCTCGTTCTCTTTATTGTGTCTATGACACGTTTTATCTCTTATCTTTTGTCACATTTTGATCTTATCGTTAGGCCGATTCCTTTGCATCATCTGGTCATCTTCCTCTTGTCATTGGCCTAATGATTACCCTTACTGGTCCGTACTCTTCTCCTTCAGGTTCCCTTTTGAGTACATCCTATTCCTTTTATCCTATGTTTGATTCCTTGTATGGAATTTCTTGTTCTTTCTATGACTCGTTTCTTGTTTCATATGGACAGCCTTCTCTCCACAGTCATTTCTCTCACAATAGCTTAGTCTCCCTGTGTTCCATGATGTTCTATAGTGTTCCATCGATCCGATTCCACACTATATATACCTGGCTGTCATGTACTCTAGTTCCTCACTCTTGTTCTTCTGTATTCTTCACAATACACCTTGTTTCACTTGAGTTGCTCCTCACTTGAGTTGCTCCTCACTTGAGACCTCGTCGTCAAGCACCTCTTCGTCATCGTTAAGTTCCCTCTCGTCAACTCCTTGAACCTTCGTGTCGTTGTCGAGCAACCCTCGTCAACTCTCAGTGTCTGTCTTTGAGTCTCTCCTTGTCAACCTCTTTGTCTCTCTGTGTACGTCTTCGAGTCTCTCCTCATTGACCTCTTTATCTTCTAGCATTGTTTATGAGCTACTCCTCGTAAACTCCTTGTCACTCTAGTCGCCTTCTTCGGGATGTTGTCGTACCTCTTCGTGAGTGTCCTCCCCAATTTAGGTTCGTGTCGTCTGCTCCGCTCAAAAAGAACAAGAGTCTCCTTTGTCTCTCCTATCCAGGAGCAGGACAACCCCTCATAGCCACGTCTAGACAAAACTTCTGGGGCTTTCGTACTCCCTCTCCTGAACACTCTGACATTGAGATCAACGAGCCTGAACAGCCGTCGCACCCAGCATCACCTGAACAACAACTGGTCACACTGGTAGTCTGTTATGCAAGTTGTACTACTCGAGCAGAGCAGACGACACAGACCTAAATCGGGGAGGACACTCACGAAGAGGTATGACAACGTCCCGAAGAAGGTGACTAGAGTACTAAGGGGTTTACGAGGAGTAGCTCATAAACAACGCTAGAGATCGAAGAGGTCAACGAGGAGAGACTCGAAGATGTACACGTAGGGACAAAGAGGTCGACAAGGAGTAGCTCGAAGACAAACACAGAGAGTTGATGAGGGTTGCTCGACAACGACGTGAAGATTCAAGGAGTCGATGAGAGGGAACTTATGAGAGGGAACTGATGACGACGACGAAGAGGTGCTTGACAATGAAGTCTCAAGTGAGGAGCAACTCAAGCAGAACGATGTGTATTGCGAAGAATACAGAAGAACAAGAGTGGGGAACTAGAGTACATGACAGCTAGGTATATATAGTGTGGAATCGGACAGATGGAACACTCTAGAATATCATGGAATGCAGAGAAACAAAGCCGTTGTGAGAGAAACGACTGCGGAGAAGGCTGTCCAATATAAAACAAGTCATGGAAAGAACAAGAGATTCCATACAAGGAATCAAACAGGAGATAAATGAGGATAGGACGTACTCAAAGGGGAACTTGAAGGAGAAGAGTACGGACCGGTTAGGATAAGTATTAGGCCGATGACGAGAAGAAGATGACAAGATGATGCGAAGGAATCGGCCTAAAGATAAGATCAAAGTGTAATCAAAGATAAGAGATAGAACATGTTATAAATGTAATGCAGAGAATGAGGAAAGAAATTGTAACATAGTCCATAGACACCTAGTACTCGCTGAGTCACAGGAACCTCTCAAGTTCCTCCTTCGCCCCATGTATCTCTCAGACAACGACCTCTACCTGAGGTAGCTCCTAGTGTACCTGTTCCGGTACAAACCCCAGTCCCACCTCATCCTAGCACTCCCTTGGTTGCACCTCCAGTAACACCTCCAGTAGTCCCCTTGGTTGCACCCATCGCAACACACCCAGTCAATCCTTACATAGGATTTCCACTCGCTGCTGTTGCCTCTAGTAACCCTTTGCCCAGGGTACCCACACCACCTCTGAGAATTCCCACACCACTGCCCACTATGTCCAACATCAAGTCCGAGCTCAAAACTACCCTCCTGGCTGACTTCTCTGGTGAACCTACCAACACTACATAATGGATGAAGGCCATGAAGGCTTACTTCTCCATCAATTCTTCGCTATACTCCACCAACGAAGAAAAAATCATGACCACCCTGAACAAGATGAGTAAGGGCCGAGGCATCTTGTTCTCTGAGATGTGGTATGATAGGATGACTGACTCTGCCATTGCCTCCTCCGAGAAAACATTTGACAAGTTCCACGAGAACTTTGAGTCCACGTTCTTCCCTTTCGACATAAAAGCAACCCCCCACCTTGAGCTCTCCAAGCTCACTCAGAAATCCTTTAAGACACCCTCTGGTGAAACCAACGATGGTTTCCAAAAGTATATCACAGACTTCCAAAACCTGGCTACCCGCGCAGATATCAAAGACGAGACCATGCTCATTGACCAGTTCTCTCTTGGACTGGACCAACGGATCACCACCATGATTCTCTCCATGGCCACCATCCCCACCACCATCAATGACTGGATTGCCAAAGCCAAGACGTTCCACACTCAGAAGGCCCACATTGATGCTCTCAAGAAGGGAACCCACACCCCTTCTTCCTTTGGTCACCAACAAGGACATGATCCCAACGCTATAGATGTCGACGCTGTCCGCATCTCCAAACTCACTCCCTTGGAATGAGCCAAGTGCATCTGTGAAGGTCACTGCTTCCGCTGCAGGAAGACAGGCCATAACTCCCAGAGTTGCAAGACGTTCTCTGAAAACAAACCTCACACCCAGAACATTCACACCACTGCCACTACTTCGTCTTCCGCTCCTCCGGTTCCCCCCAAGGAACCCAT
Organism: Tubosaeta aff. heterosetosa; assembly: GCA_038094375.1. NCBI lineage: Eukaryota > Fungi > Basidiomycota > Agaricomycetes > Boletales > Boletaceae > Tubosaeta > Tubosaeta aff. heterosetosa. The sequence goes on along the minus strand of JBBPUC010000374.1, from coordinate 1,859 downwards.
CACCAAGTCACCCTCCGCCTTAGATACTTTCGTCAACTCTCTTCACACCCAAGGAAGAGACAAGGGAGAAATCCTTCAAACTTTGAAAATGTGCTTCGAACCCAAAAAAGAGGAAGAAGTACCACACCTAGACACTTTGGATTTTTAACAGAGGAGTCTGCTTTGACGTCTCTCTCCCCCATTGTACTTAAAGTTTTGCCAAATGAATGAGCCTTCCGTCTTCCTATTCATTTGCAAACTTCCTCGAAAACCGTCAATGCAGTTGCTCTCATTGACAGTGGAGCAACTGGTAACTTCATTGATACTAGCCTCATACCTCACCTTCGTGATGGCATTTGCCCTCTCACCCAACTGCTCAATGCTTACAACATGGATGGATCTCCCAATAGTAAGGGAACCATCAAATATAAGATCAAAACCTGTGCTCAGATCTCTTTGCTCTCTGATAACCTCAACCTCATGGTAACCTCGCTCAGTAAACGACAAATCATTCTGGGAATGCCCTGGTTGAAAAAGTGGAACCCATCTACACTGAGCAACAAAACTGTTGCAATGTTTGGCAATATTGTAATGTTTGTGATGTAGTATGTTATTGTGTGGGAATTTTGCTTAGCAGTGGAGAAGCGAAATGAAATAGACACTCTTGGCTATCTATAGCATCTTAGATCATGTGATTTGGTTCAGGGTGGCAGAGATATGACTATTTTAATTCACTCATGTCATTGCAACAGTTTTGTTGCTGCTATTAGAGTATTGGTATCTAGTATAAAGTGTATCCTTCTTTGGTCTTGATGACCTCCTGGATCCTTCTAGGCACATGCTTAATCAATATCTAACACTCTACCACCTCAAGTTTCTCCCACCACACTTGCACTCTCTTCCAAAGTTCAATTATCCCCTTTAATGATTTTGGATACACTGTCAACCTTTTTTTAGCAAAACCCAGACATACTCAATAGAGTTGATGTCCAGAGATTGAGTAGGCCATATCATAACTCAAAATCCATAGTCAATAAACCATTGCTTGGCCACTTTACTAATGTGCTTATGTCATTGTTCTACTAAAAGATAATGTCATCTAGAGTTTTGTCAAAATACTCTATAGTTTGTTGTAGCTCCTTCTTTATGATCTGTACATAAAGGTTAACATCCATCTTAGCATCTATCTTGCAAGTCATCCCAACCCTCTCCTAAGCCATACAGCCCTATATCATCAAACTTCCCTCTTAAAACTTAACTATCCTCTATACAAGCCTGTCACTTAGCCTCTTTCCTGTCTTTTTTCAAGTCCATCTGAGCCAAGGTGATTAATCTTGGTTTCATCTGACCACATGACCTACTTCCAGTCCTCCACAATCTAATACTAGTGGCTCAAAACAAAGTCTATCCTCTCTTTCATATTTTATAGTTTCAGTCTAGGGCATTTCTTCTTCGCTACAGTCTTAATTCCTGCTTCTTTAAGGTGATAATAGATAGTTTAGAATAAGATGGGCTAGTTCTTGACATTCTAAAGGGTCTTGGTAACCTGGACAGCATTTTCAGTCTTTCTAGTTCCAATAAGCCAAATGACATGATATGTGTTAGTGGGAGTAACAATAGAGGAACAACCATCAGAAGATTGAGAAGAAGTTTAGAGTGTATTCTACTAACTATGAAGGTTGTTAACACCAGTTGCAAGAGATATCTAGCAAGTAGATTGACCAAAATCCAAAAAAATAGATAATATGATTGATTTAGTCAATAGAGAGAGATTTCATAATCAAAGTAGTGAGGAAGTGTGGTGTTATGGTTTGTTTGCAATATATTAAACATTATATACATCACATGACTCATTGGTTATGTGAAAACATCTTGTAAGA
>JBBPUC010000373.1:0-23110 GCA_038094375.1 Tubosaeta aff. heterosetosa | reverse complement strand
ATGCAGTTTGCGGGGTTTTATGGCGTGATTGGGACATTGTGGAGGGTGGATGATGCGGTCGCGCACCGGTTTGTCTCCCGGTTTTACCAGGAGATGTTCAAACAGCCGACGATTGATTTCGAGCACGCGGCCGCCGCGCTGAACACTGCTGCGCTAGAGACAGCTGATGAAGTGTCGTTGGAGAAGCGGATCGTATTCGTTCATATCGGAATTTGAGCGTGACGTATGACCCATTCTCACGTAGGTTCTGATGATACTTTACCTCTTTCAAGTACTACCTTGTATGAGGACATTCTGATCGTTCTGCGCTGATCGTGTTCTGCGTGTACCGAAATTTTTGTTGGACCCGACATGTGTTAAATTGTACTATACTTAGGTTATGTATGATGCATGCTTTTCGTGCCAGTTCAATTGATCCTGTAGTATTAGTATGTACTCGGCCCGCTATGATAGCCCGATCTGTGGTTGTCTTGTGAACAAAATTTAGCATGCTACTGCCTGAGCTACGCCAATACCCCAGGAAGCTCTTCGAGTCATGCTTACATCTTTTTCTGAATACATAGCAACATCGCCATCCAGCCCCTGCCAGAAAGAATGTGACCACCAATATCAGGGAAAGAATATGCTTGTCGAAGCAAGGCTGGTGTCCTTCCCTCCACCACGCGCAAGACCACTGATTCCCGCGACTTCCATCGCAGAGAAGCAAGCAGTCCACAATGCACGCTCCTAACCACGTACCATCAGCGTGTACCCACACGAAAACGCGACACCCGTCTGGCTCCCCACCGCATACGAAAAAGGTGAGGTGCGGTAACACGGACTCGACGATCAGGCCAACCACGCCCGGGGATAGAGACGTGTCCTCTTTCTCGCCCATTGTCTTAACCGATACCCCATCATGCATGTCAATCTTGTGCCCAGGAAGAGCGAGACGGAGTAAGCCAATCCAAGTTTGCTGGGGTACCATCGCTCCAAAATTCCAAAGCCTGTGAAACGAGCACCGTTCATAGATGCTGGCTGATCACAAGATAAAGGGTGCGACTCTGAGGCCGTTCCACAGTATTCCACAATGACACACTTAGAACGAAGCAGGTAAAATTAGTCACGATTGGAAGGCGAGTTGCTGACCTTGAAATGAACTAACGAAACCGCAACTCGCGTCCCCCGGACTTGCCGTACAGGATGTCTGCAGATCGATCCATACGTAAAACGAGTCTCGGATAATGTGGCATTCGAGACATGCGAAGTGCATGATGTAGTCCGGTTGGAGAGAGAGGGCACTCCCACAGAGCTTCTGCACTGGGAATATACTTACGAGCACAGTGCAAGGGCCCACGCAAAGCGCTACAACCTAGTAAAAAGGTTTCACTGTTAACGCGAGCGTTTGCTTAATTAGTTGCGGATGACCATACTACATGACAATGTCAGCGCGTGCAAATGTTTGCACCTCAGAGCTCGATGTCAAGTCGATATGTCCCGAGCCTTATCTTCTTTAATCGCTGCAAGTCCGCAACATCAAGGAGTGCCGCCTGAGATACAAAGGTATCGCGCACATGAAGTGGCTGATCAGTTGTTCAATCCCGAAAGCAAGTAGACAAGACAAACCCCGTTAGACTTACAAAGTCATACCATACGCTTGTGGGATTAAGATTCGGATGTCATGGACAACACTCGACCCAGGCGGCCACACATGGCGCATACATTAGTTAGCAACATCGGGTACATGCAACAAAACCAACCAGACACTCGAGTAACAATACAGCAGATACTTGGAGAACGTGCCTTCCCGTGTTTAAGCCGACGTATCGATACGGAACAAGCAATAAAGTAGCGTCGGCGCCTCACAAACTGGGCAACGCGCATCTTTCATAACCGCCGTAGTAATGCACCTGCGTTTATTTTAGTGAGTTGCTGAAAAACAAGTTAACAATCGGCGTACTCGTAGCAAAACAAGTGGCCACACGTAGTCGTCGTCGGTTCTTCGCATTGATCCCTATAGCATGACCTACAGTGATATGACGGCGCGGGTGCCACGTTCGGCCGTCTATTATGACCACGTCGATACACATGGTTTGCCTGGCCGTTAACCCCCCTTCGATTCGGACGCCTGAGCGCCGAAAAGCGCGGTAATTTACTAACACCTGAGGCAGAGATCATAAAGGCCTACCAAGGTGCGAAAAGCGGCTTAGCACATACCATTCGTTCTCAAACCCCTGCCCGGTCGAGGAAGTACCATGGGTGGATCGACAGATGAATCACTCGACGTGGAGCGCCTGTCCCATGGAGACTCTGACATGATATTGTCCTCGAACCGCACCTCGCGACGGCGTCCTCCTCGTCCACCTATAGCAAGACCGGTGGAAGATAATATCGGGGATGAGATACCAACGCTACGGGGGCTTGTAGGAGACGCCGGTTCCTGCACCTGGTGTGTAAGAGATAGATACGCCCGAGCCTCGCGAAGATACTCTGGTGTCATGGTAGCAGAGACGCTAATCCCGGCAGACTCGGGGGAGATAGAACTAGGGCATCCCGAATTACTATGATATAGTTAGTAAAGCGTTCTGTCAGCGACCAAAGTGTCCAAACTGACTGTGCAGAGTTAGGAACCAGCAAGGTCAGCTGCGGAATAGCGCGGTCGGACGTTGCACCATTGCCTGTGGAAAACGTGCCGTTTATCCCATTCGACAACGATGTAGATTGGCGATGAGGTGTTGATCGTCTTGAATCTGCGTCGCTCGTCATCGTCCAACTAGATGAAGTAGACGCTGGAGAACCGGCATCTGGATCGGGTAATTTGACAACAGGAGAGATCAGTGGAGGAGAACGCGTGAAGGAGCTACTGGATTCGCTATCCGCGTCGTCACGTTCCATCGCAGACACTGCAACGTCACTAATCCCTTGAGAGATAGTAAACAATGAAGGTGGATCAGGTCGGGGACTGAACGGGCTCGGGAAGTCAGCTGATTGGAGAATCGGCGCGCAAGATATGATGGGAGTCCCAACCGCCGGAAGTGTTGACAGGGGTGTGTGATTAAAGTCAGGAGAACCCTTGGGGTCTCGGTGAATATCTAGAGATAGTGCTTTGATGGGTTGGGCATCCGTGGGAGAACGTTGCTCAACGGAAAGGGTGGAACTCCGCGAATGCGAGCCGGATGATCCTCCAGACTCATGAATTGCCCTTTGAGACGTAGGGCTGGAATAGCCACTCTGGCTGGGAGGTAAAGGAATGTATGATGCGTATGGGAGACTCGCACTACCCTCGAAGCCCCAAACGGGGTCCAAGGCTCGAGCGCTTAACGGGGGACTACCATGCGCCAACTTCACATCACGATAAGGCTCGGCTACAGAAACCTCAGGTTGCGCCTGATCACCAAAGCGTGGACGGTGAACAGTGAAAAGATGCTAAAAAACGGTAAGCATGGTTACCCGCAAGGCTAATTCAGGTTCCGGAACCCACGTATTGGTATGTATCCGCATCAGCGAACCTGATGCTACAATCTTGACATTTAGGATGATTGAAAAAATGCTTGATATGGTTCTGTAAAACATCTGGCGTGTCAAAGTGCCACTGGCACAAGTGACAGTGACAGTCGGGATGGGCAGAAGCCCCATGCTGTGCAACCCGTGGTCAAGAGGACACCAGAGATAATTTTTGTCGCTTACGTCCGTGTAGTCAAAACCATCTCTGAATCCTATCCCACATTTCTCACACTGGGGATGTTTCCGCGAATGTAAGTAGTGGTCGGCGAGTTCTCCTTGATCGAAAAGCTCGCCGTCACATACATCACAAGGGACGTGTGGGTGAACCTCGTCGACGTGCTGCAAATACCTGTTCAGCAGCTCATTTCATCGTAATAAAAGTCTGTTACTTACGACAACGTATGTATCGTTGTCCTCAAACCCAAGCTGACATTTCTCGCAGTGAGGGTGGACATCGTTTGGGGAACACCTGTAATGCTCAAAGAGCTGGCCTTCCTCCGCATAGGTCAAGCCACATGGACTACACACGTAAGATGCGCGATGCTGCTCGAGATGTTTCTCCAGGGATCTCATGTCCATATAAGTACCATCGTGGCAGATGGGGCACGAATGAACCGTTACAACGTGGACATCAAGTTCGGTTCGGGACGAATAAGCCTCGTGGCACACACCACACTGAAAAACGTCGAGGTGTTTCGGGGGTACCTGGGCGTCTATACCGGATTCCGCGGAAAGTCGGGGAGAGCTCGGCTTTGGACTTGGCCGCGTAGAGGCGGGATGAACGGTCTCCATGTGCTAATTACGTCCAGGCATGAATATAATCCCCCTTAACGCCAGATGGAGAGACATACCACGCGCAACGCCTGATCATCCTCGAAGCCCTGACGGCAAGTGATACAGACAGGATGGTCATTGTTGGCGTCGGCAAAGTGAAGCTTGCGCTCGTCTTCTGTCTGGTACCGCGTCCCGCACCTCTTGCACAGAACAGGATGGGAATGCTCGATCATGTGATCAGACAAAGTCTGCGCGTCTCTGAGAATACCATCATGGCACACCGTGCACGAATGGACGGTGTCAACGTGTTCCTCAAGGGCGGCCGTCGAAGGACAGACAGCGTGACAAATGATACACTCTGCCCCCGCAGGATGCTTCGCAGCCGTGTGGGCCTGTAAGCCCGCCGAACTTTTGAATACCTTCTTGCAGATGTTGCAAACGAAGCCTTTACTGGGCGGACTTGGAGGGATATTTTTGTTTCCTGTTGACTGCGGGCTTGCCGAACGAATGATAGCGGGACTAGGGCTTCTGCAGGGAGGGATGACGTCAAAAGCCAACTCCCCATGAGGCTCGGTTTTTTTATGAACCCGCTTGAAGTGGTCATTCCACTCGAAGAGAGTGGAGGATAGGTAGTTGCACTTCAAACAAGTGATCTTCCCATGAGAAGCCCGGTGGATCTCCAGCTGAGCAAGAGAGTCAAAGGTTGTCTGACATTTGACGCAGCGATGCGTAACATGTTTCTCAGCTACGTCCAATTTGTTGGTAGTCGCACTACCTGGAGGGGAAGACGGGGGGATTCCACGGGACTCTGACTCGTGAGCAAGCCCCGAGGAGCTTGCGAACTTGCTGGCAACCACCGGATCAGGTGGAAGGTGTCGCTTGGCACTCTGGTGGCTGGCCAAGGCGCCTGGAGTGGCGAACTTCTTGTTGCAGATGCAACACTGGGTAGCGATGACGGGTTGACGAGGGGGGCGTCCCTCGGGTTTATGGGGCACCTTTGAATGTGCCTCCGAAATATGCTATAGAGGGCAATCGTCAGACTAGGATAGCCCTCGATGGGCAAAGAACCAGCTTGCATTTGACAGCTCGCCTATGTCAGCGAATGAAGGCTGGTTGCCGGATGGGCAAAGCAAACAAACGGGCATGGCTGCAAGATCGTAGTGTTTCTGATGGCGTGCTCGCCCCAGGGCCATCCTTTTAAGAGACCGTTGCCCCAACACACGACTTCGCCGCGTGTTCCAAGATGGCTGCTCACCTCACCTCTTGAGCAGCTCAGATACAGATTCGTGCGTTCAGAAGCCATGTCAGCAGGCTACGGCATGCCTTTCCAATGCGTACTGCAGCATTTTCTTGGCCACAAACTGGATTAGACGACTGAGTATTATCCCAGTGCTCAGTACAATTCCCCTTTGGTTGCGTCAGGTGGGAATCGCCAGATCCTTAATAGTAATCCGCGAAATGAAATGGGCGTTTTAACTTTGTGCCGATTCCATGCAATCCGGTACTGTAGGAAGCGGAATTGTCAGCGAAATCGAGCTGAAAAGAAAACAACTAAACTGCATTATCGTTCAATCGCGGGCGCACCTGGGCTTCTCCGAGCATCGTGCCACAGTTGGCCACAACCTGGGCCAAGCCAGAAGGTGCGATGGGGTTAGGGACCCTGAACCTCATTCTATCAGATGGTGTCTTACAAGTGGATGGACTGCGAAACACAATAATCAAACTCAGACATCGCTTGTCACAGTGCAACCTTTGACTGATTCAACAGCTCTTGCATGGGCCAGCTGAGGAGACTCTCTTTAAATTTGTTCTGCATCAGCAACCATCAATCAAGACGATTCCACCCGGATCCCAGCCTCAACGGACCAAGTATAGACCACCTTCAGGTGCTATTCCAGTCTGAGTGGGTTTTCATCTTTTGAACGTGTCTGAGATCTGGCAGGTTCGTTCCTCCTCGTCAAGTCGCCACTTTAGGAACCGCAATACGCGATATTTCACCTTGTCACAAGTCTCGGGACCCTGTCCTCCCCGTGGAACACGTGTGCGTTATTTTCTTACAGACATATGGCCTAGATGCAGCCCATGGCAAAAAAAAATTGTGGTAAACAGCCGAAGGTATCCATGCTTCGACTTTGCTTCCAGTACATCATTGCTCACGTTCCTCATGCTAGGTAAACCCGTCTTCGCAAAGCTCATCTTGATGCAGAAACCTGCGTTAAGACGGGCTCTGTGTCCAACTGGTGTGCAGGCGCCTTTCGTTGCTATACACTCAACTCCTAAATCGACTCACTTGGTTGACTATATCGCTCCACACTACTACCAAAGGCGCCTCGTGTCCTCCCTGTGTGGATAATGGTTCGTGCACACCATGGTTTACAACACTTGACTCAACATGATAGCGCCTTCCTTCGCCAAGGAGATCTGCGGGAATGACTCTAAGCCTGCGTAAGCAAGCAGAAAGCACCACCTGGATTAATTACTACCTCTAGATGTTGAAGGTAATGCCAGAAGCGAACTTGTTTACAGTGTTTTCGATACTGCGGTTCCTGATGCTAGCTGACCCACAAACTTTTAGTTGAACTCCGAGCTGTGGCCCTGGCTTTGAGTTCTGAGACTCCTATCAAGGCTTTGATAGGCTCAAACCATCCGACATACTTCAATGCAAAAGCGCGCGAACATATATATAATTCGGAAATATAGATATCATGTACATATGTAAATACAGAACTACAGTCACAGACTAGTAAGTGATAGGCGAGGCTCAGTCGAGAAAGAATTGATAGGCCGCTCGCCATGCTTTGTTCCCGCCCCGTTCAATGACATCCTTGAGATCGCAATAAGTATCGAAAAGAGCAACCCACTTCAAGGCTTACCCCATGACAAGGAATTATTCGATCAAAGTTCCAGGATGCCACCGTCTTGGCGTCCCGCTTCATCGCTCTGCAATGGTTCCAGCCAACGACTCAACAAGGCGAGAATCGAATCAACTCACTCGACGTCGAGAGTGACGTTCTGAATGAGTTTCTGGTGAGCCCATGAATCCGGCTTCAAGGTTGCTTGTGGGATCCATTTAGACAGCTTTGAGTACTAGGAACACTGATGAGTCACGAAAGCGGACCGACACCTGGCGCTTACTTGTTCCCTTGCCGGTAAATTGAACAGCAAGTCTGCTTGAATCAAAGTCCTGGAAGAGACATGGAGGAATGCGACATCCTTGTTTCTGAACCCAGAAAAATAACTCGTTTTCCCGGCTGAGTCCATCGCATTTACTTTCGAATGGCGAACATACCAGTGCTTGATCTAGAAAGCAAACTCAGTCGCGCATCCAGGGTACGCCGAGTCGACTCACATCGTCCTCAAAGCCGTACTGCGTGTTGGGCGGATCGCGACCCCAGACTGGCAAAGGTTCACATCAATGCCTGCGACGACCCTAGAGCAAACACCCACGTCCATCAAACGGAAACGATTTCTCGTTCATCCTCTTGATCGTGTCCTCTACTCCAATGACCTTGGCATCCGGGTATGCCATCTTGAACTCCAACAGGAAGAGGTGATGCGCATTGTCCGGATTGATGATGTACCTAGACGTGTGTGAGGCCGATCTAGCGGGAACGTTGAACCACGCACTTTACTGGACCAAGCTCGTTGATTTTCGTTTTCGTTTCACGGTCCAGAGGTGTCGAGGCGAGCACCCAGACACCACCATCCCTCAGTTTGATGGCGGTCGATCTACCGCCGATAGGGAACACGCCGTACCTGGCGAACGGACTGGGAGAACGATCAATCGGCAGGTTGGTTCGCTCAGCGCAGAACAAACCGAGAGAAAGTCCAAACGTCCTTGGTGACCTGTTTCACTGGCACATGGGAGCGGAAAATTTGGGAGCCAGAAAGATGTTACCTCACGGATAACGGTATCTGCCATACTTCCTCGAGCGGATTCTGCGCTGAGCAACTTGGCGGAAGTTGGACGCTTCTAAGGTGGAGGTTATGGCGAGGCTGGGAGATTGTGTGAAGACACGCAAACAAGTGACGTCATATGAAACACGCCCTCGAAACGTGTAAGTCATCTATCCTGCTCAATACCTGCGGTGTTTACAAGAAAAAAACGTGTCGACAATCGGAACCGTATCATCGTCCTAATAAGCACTCGGCTTCCCAACATCTGTGCGCGTGAACGGCCCTCGGAGTCGTCTGTCGATCGCAATGCTGGCTCGGTATCAAGACACGAGGACGGGGCTTCGTGTTCTGTCGAACAACTCGTGGGGCTAGTAACACCCCGGATCCTCGTCCAGGCCGTTTGTGAACGACATGATTTGCGAGCGTGACTCTACATCGATATGCGATTGGTGTAGGGCACTGATGCATGACTGTACAACTGCCATCGTATTGTTCCTGCAGATAGGTCTCCGCGAGGATGCACCATCTCCATTTGCCCCCTGGACCCCTGGCTCTTCGAGTACGTCAAGTGCTTGAGAAGCTGGGTCACCTCCGACGAGTCGCAGCAATGGCATGAGGCGTTCGGTTACAAGCGAGTGATGTGCGCTTCGCGGATCACGCTGCTGGAAAAAACGCCTCCAACACTTGCGTTATATGAATCCGTAGCCAGTTCTCCTTGTTGAGCTCCAGGCCTAGCGTGGCGATATCAGATCAGCGCGTAGCCAAGTAATATTCGCGAAACCCGTTGATAGACTGCTGAGGGAAGTCATTAGACGCTGTAACATGCCCCGAAGAGACGAGAAATGAGTGCGGGATCGAGACCGTCTGAGGCCACAAAAACGTGAACACGATTGCCTCGGCGAATTGGTGGAGCTCGGTCTCGCCATCGCTAATGAAGTATACACCCGAGGGCGTTTTGAAGAAAGGAACCTTCAGACCTCTTGAGTGATGCTGCGAATGCGGCAATGTTTGATATAGGGTACCGACAGTGCATCTAGGCTCTTCTCCAGACCGGGCTATCCACGATGATAACTGGCCCACCTTGTCAGTGGCCGACAGATATCGTTCTCATCAAATGAAAGAGCGTGCAGCCGATCACCAAGCTGCTTGTGAGTGGCCACGAAAACCAGAACGCATGCCGTTGCGTGGTGGAAGAGTAGCTCGGCGCGTCGCAAACCTCGTTCGCGAAATTCTCGAAGAACACGGGACTAGCTAGTGCGGTAGAAGCCTCGCCATCACCTCGGAAAAGGGTATATGCAAGCGGATCAGCACCTGGCAGGGGAAGGACGAGAAGAGACAAAGGTTTTCTGTCAGTATAACGTGCGAAAATTTCGCGGCGACAGTAGCCAAGGTACTTGGTCACCGAACTTCACGGCATGCAGTACTCGAGTGGTTTGGGCGTATCTGACATAGGCCATTCGATCGGAGACTAGGGGATCGGTCGAACGATACACCTTTTGTTACAGCGTCTGATCATCAATAGCTTTTGGGCGACAACTTCTTGCCAATGGGATGCAACATTGAACCACGCGACGGTTTCTGCGAGTTGACCTGTTCTCAGATGGTTTTGTCGGCAGGGATTCCATAAATCCAATGTCTCTGTTGTCAACGACATTCGCAAAGTTGTCCCATTTCCCACGAACTTATACTTTCCCGCGTATTATTCTTGAGGGGAACCACTGGCGAGAGATGGCGACTGCTCATAGTTTTAAACTAGGCTAGTATTGTATGTACATAGCATATGTCTATGAGTAAGATAGACTAAGTACTTGCGCGCCTCATAAAGAAACGTACCGACATTGCCCACTAGTCGAACCCCCGGCCATTCGGCGCACTCCTATAAAGCGTCGGTGAATCATAAATGAACGCGTCCAGCTCAGAATCAGAACCCGTATCGTCCCCAGACTCGTCCGAATAATCATTCGGCTTCCCAATATGAAAGACGTCTGTGAGCGGCGTCTGAGGGTCCTCGGAGTCGTCCGTCGATCGCGCGATGATCGATGCCACCCGTTCTTCCAATTGCTGGCTCGGTATCAAGACACGGGGACGCGGCTTCGTGTTCTGGAAGAATTTGCTTAGCTCGTGGAGGTCCTGAACTAGCACTCCGAGATCCTCGTCTAGGCCATCCGTGAACGACATGATCTGTGAGCTTGATTCCAGATCGATATACGACGGACGTAGAGCACCGATGCATGACTGTGCAACCGCCATCATGTTGTTCCTGCAGATAGATCTCCGCGACTTGACCCGAGGAATGCACCATCCCGACTCCTCAGGAACACCAAAGATTTCTCCGTCGTCCACAGGCACGGCATCCGGCGATATATGCATACTCATCCGAAGAACGTTGCGAGAATTTTGCCCCCCAGACACTTTCAAAGGCTCCTCAAGTACGTCAAGCGCTTGAGCAGCCAGGTCACCCTCGACAAGTCGCAGCAACGGCATGAGGTGTTCGGTTACAAGCGAGTGATGTGCGCTTCGTGGATCACGTTGTTGGAAAAACGCCTTCAACACTTGCATTGTATGAACCCGCAGCCAGTTCTCCTTATTGAGCACCAGACCGAGAAGGAGCGTAGCGATATCGGACCAGCGCGTAGCCGAGTAATATTCGCGAAGCCCGTTGATAGACTGCCGAAGGAAATCGTCCTTGGTGCGGAATCGGCTTTTGACAAAGGAGGTCATGATGCGGGAAATGGTGTCGCGACCTTCCTGTGAAGCAAGACTAGCAATGGAGGCGCAAAAGTCATCGAGGGAAGCCTCGCGACTGTTACCGGCCATGGCATGCAAACACCACGGGAGGGAGAGCGCAAACAGGTCACAAACACGACGTTCGGAGGGTTCAATGAGTCGGGAATCTGGGAATCTAGTCAATTGCTGAAGGGCTGTGAACGTGTCCGCCATAGTGATTGCCGAGCGCAAGCCGTTCAGGAGGCATGTTTGTAAACCACATGTGTCGTTCCAGGATTCTGGACGCTGAGCGAGAATTGACTCGACCAGCTCCGCGTCCTCGAAATCTAACTTGTCAAGTGAGATGGTCAAGAGCTTGACCGCTACGGCGAACTCGGATTCGACAACTGTCAAAAGACACGACGCGGTTGCCCAGAAGAGACGAGGAAGGAGTACGGGGTCGAGATCGTCCGAGGCGACGGAAGCTATAAGCGTGGACATGATCGCTTCGGCGAATTGGTGGAGCTCGGTCTCGTCATCGCTAATGGTAGAGCACAGGCGACTAAGTATATGCCCGAGGACATCTTGAGAGAGAGGGACCTTCAACAGCCGGAAGACCTGAAGGGACCGTTTGGCGATGCTGCGAATGTGGCAATGTTCGATATAAAGCATCAATACCGCAGCTAAGTTCATCTCCAGTCCCGGGACGAACTGCCCGATGACGGACACCACTTGGTCGACAATATACTTCATGCGAGACATGACTACCTCCTCCGCATCGTTCTCTGTCCAGAAGAGGGAATCCCCCAGGCTCTCCATAGTCGTAATGATCGATAACAACGTCGCTTGGGGAGGTTGGTTCACCTTGTCGGTGGCCAACGGATAACGAGGCACACACGCCTTCATCAGGTGAAAGAGCATGCGGCGTGCGGCCAATCGCAACGTCGAGACTCGGTGGTCTAAATGAGAAAAGATGGCCGAAAGGATGACAGGTATTTGTTCGTGGTACGTCCACATGCGCTCGAGTGAGACAGAGCCAATGTACACCATCGCATATTGAGCGGATCCCAAGAGCTGGCGAGGATGATCATCTGCGAACAGCACATCCAGGTCGGACCAAAGCTCGAGCTCCTCCGGTGTCGGTTGCTCTAGCCGGTGCTCAAATGTAGGTAGCATCCTTTCTGGTCCGCAAACACTGCATAGTTCCTGGAAGATTTGCACTCCCGCCGCCGAACGAGATAAGCACGCGACAACCTCGGATGCACATTTGACAAAGGCAGCCGTGGCGACTTTAAGAGACTCGTTGATCAAGAACGATACGACGGCCCGCCCAGATAATGGGTCTGGCACTTCAACCAACCGAGCCCAGATCGCGCCGATTTGCTCGGGTTGTGCGCCACTGAAGAGCTTGGTTAGAGCAAGCAGGTGATAGACAGCCAGGCTACCCTTCGACGTCAAAGCTAGTGTTGACGTATCGGGCGAGCTGATCTCGAGATTCGGCACCCAATGCTCCAAGTTTTGCAACATGAGATGACAAACCCGTTCGTTACCGTGGAGGTGGACATGTGAGAGTAGCGCCGTGACCTCTGCGAGGAAGCCAAAAGTTTGCCCTGGATGCTCGCCTGCGAGGCATTCTCCGACAAGTCGATGAGCCTGGAGATAAACGCTCGGTGTATCACTGGCCACCATTGTTTCGAACTCGGTCATGGCGATTACGCCCGCAGACTGCTCATGAATAGCAACAAGAATATTGAACGCATGCTGCCGTAGCGTGATATCTCCATGACATAGGTTCGCTAGTCCGAGGCAAACAACTTGGGCAAATGTGAAAGGGTGGCTGGATGTGTTGCAAACCACATCCATGATAGCCTCGAAGAACGCGGCGCTAGCCCGTATGGTAGTTACGTTGCCATCACAAAATCCTCGGCGAAGCACGTCAGCAAGCAAATCGACGCCCGGCTGAGGCAGGACAAGGAGCGACCGCAAAGCATTTCTGAAAAGAGAAACAGGTCAGTATGGCATGCGATAGTTTTGCGACGACCAGCTCACTTTGCATGGGCTACTAGTGGCGCTTGGCCAACCTCAAACACGGCTTGAATTCGATCCAGAACCTGAGCAGCTTCGAGCGGTTTGGGCATATCCGACATAGACCGTTCGATTGGAGACTGCAGCTCAACGGGGTCGGTCGAACGATACGCTTTTTGCTACAACGTCCGATCAGCGCACCCCGCCGTAGTTTACGGTGAAGGGCAAACTCACACAAAGAGAAGCCAGCGCCCCGACAGACGCTTGCGACAACAGTTTGGTTTCGTGCTGAAACCGCTCGCTGGCGTCTGACTCTGCCTCTGGGTCTGTAGCGGCTGTGGCCGTGGCCCTTTGCATCAAGATGAACCTCGTCGTAGCGGATTCGCTCTGTGGACCATACTCGCACCACTCTTCACACATGCGGTACAGAGAGAGATAGATGTTGGAAGAGGCGACACCATCCGTCTCGGGAAGATCCTCCGAACCTTCGAAAAGACGCTCAACCAACCCGCAAAAATAGCGCCGCAGCCGCTGCAAAGAGTAATTATCACGGTGCTCGGGAGCGACTAGGAATGCTTGTGTGTTCCTAACAAATTTTAGCGCGTGGTACAGAGCATCTTGCTTGCTTGGAGACTTTAGAGAGTGAAGGTGGGGGGTGGTGAGGTAGTAAATACGAGCGACTGCAGAATGCAGGCGAGCCTGTCGGCGGGGTCGAATACCAGTCGCAGGCATACCTAGCTTGGAGCGATTTTCGTCATAAAATTGACGAGACGTGAAGAGATCAAGGTCTTCGAGGAGTTGAGGATATCCTTCAACAGGAAATGCACTGATTGACAATACAGCAGCTTCTCGGAATGGTGTATAGTCTGTGTCCAAGAAAGGGGTCAAGTGCTTGAAAAGGTAGCGCGTCGTCGACATTCTCTCGCGCTCAAATGTTGATTCGGAAGGGGCACGAGTGTGTTCGCGACCCGCTTGTGTCATCACGGGTCGATTGTCCGAGACTGCTGCGGTGGAGCAGAGTACCCTAGTCCACATGTACCACTGGTCGATAAGAGTCACGTTCTCTTTTATTAGCCTGTACCCTTCGCGCTCCGTTACGTGAGGGGACTGCATACGGCCGCTGGAAGATATCCCAGCAAGTCGAAGCATGACTGGATGGTATCGTGCTGTTGCAGCTTCGATGACGGCTCTACAACTGTGGACGAGCTTTCCGCAGTTCGCCATTGAGGCTCGCATGAGAACCGGATAGATAAAACGCCATATTTTGCGGTCTTTCTCCATGCCGCTGTCGGCGATCCTAAGGAGAACGTCTGGCTTCAGAGATCTCTTCCATTGTTGAAGGCGATCTAGCTCAGCGCGATCTAGGAGTTCATCAAATCCCTGGAGGAAAGGACAATCCTTCGAATCGTTCTCGAATAGGGTCGAGTATAGGAATAGGAAATGAGCGGATTCATTGATCGAGGAGCCCTCAGGAGTGAGATCCTTGCAAACCGGGATGAGCGAGCGCATCAACTTAACACCAGCGAAACGAATGGTTGTCGATTCATATGAAAGGAGAAAGAGTGCACCAAGTGCGATCTCCTCCGCCTGCTGAAGAGTAGTCTGTAGACCGTTTTCGGCCAAGTCTTGCTTCGGCTTCTGGGAAAGCCCGGTAATCCATGCATCTACCACGCCAGTCCAAAGGTTTAATAATCGCGCACTTTCAAGGAGAATCCGATGCCCGGTTCCTTCCCGTTCGACATTCTTGGAGTCAAACAGGAATGCAGTGAAGCATTTCAGCACCGTCTGCGCATACGTCGCGTCCTTCGTGAACCTTCTCAAAGCAGCCCCTGCGACTTCACCCACGCGCGGCTCCACATGTACGACGCCACGTAAAAGCATGTCGACGGCATCTGAAAGAGGGATCGACGAGACACGTAAACATCGTGGCCATGATTGATAGCATGTCTGTAGGATGCTAATGTGTGAGACTAGGTGGTTCGGATACGCGAAAGCTCCCTCCGGATGCCGACGGATAACCAAGTTATGGGACTCTTCTTGCGGCGACACGGTACCAGACGTGGAGGAACGTGCCAAGAACCACTGATCATCGAAGACAGACATATGACCGACCACCTTGAATGACGTTTGTGCGATGGTGGATGTTATCGCACCAAAGCGGTCGATAAAGTCCTGGATACCAGGTTTCGAGAGCACCGAAGCAGGAAGAACATCTGATGAGGAAGGGTAATCATCCCATGAGGGTATCGTTGAAAAGTCGGCACTGGATGGCCATGTGGGCATCGGCTCCTCACGTTCGAGGGTGTGTAATGTCAAGAGGGTCGCTTGCACCAAAACTCCAACACGCTCGGGTGCCAATGTGCCACTTGCATGAGCAGCTTCCTGTAGGTGCTCCAAGCAAAAGTCACGGCCGTAGTCAAAATGACGAGAGATGATGAAGTGGATAACGCAAATGAAGGGTTCAAGATGTTCTTCGGGGGGAAAGACAGACGGCCGCCCTGTAGGGAAGAAATGCTTTAGAAGTCCGTCCAGCTTCGACAAGCAAGTCGACGCGGGTTCTTGGCAACGGTAGAGATATGTCCAGATTAAGCGTACCGTCCCGTTCAGAATGGGAATGCGGTACGGCTTGTCCTATAGGGTGGGCCTGTAAGTACACCGAGACTAGCAAGCAAAGGCACTATACCTTCAATTTACTGATCCCATACTCAAAACACGACATCCAGTGCTTTAAGAAAAACTGATGCGGTGCGACACAGAGCGCCGTAACCGCCAGAGGATACGCGGCATGCCAATATCGGGGCTTTGACATCATCTCCTTGGCACGAGGGTAAATTTTCTCTATCGCTTTCTCCCATTGAGGATGGTTTACTTCCGCTTGGGCCGCCTGAAGAGGGGTTCATCTGGGTATCATCAATTAGGCGACGCTCTTCATACCTTGCCAATAGGATGCAACAGTCGTGTGAGGGTTTCTGCGAAAGCAATTTTGAACCGTAGGCCGTGTGCGTTCTCGAACGTCTTTGCCAAAGACTCCATAAATTCAGCGGCCTCTTCGAATGCCTCTGGCGGCCACACCTGTCAATTGTTTTAAGCTTGCCGAGGACGTTCACAGATCTCGACTTGCCTTGATTTGTACATACCGTAAACCCTTTACCAAATTTTCATACTTTGTGTCCAAATCCTTTGCAATCTGCCCGTGCGCCACGGGGGCAAGCTCGCCGAGGAACCGGTCTGTGACGCTCATGAACCTGATCAACAAGTGACCCAGGCATCAGGTGTGAGCAAGCGGTTCCATGTTGAGAACCCACCTTAGATTGGCCAAACAACCCAGGACTCCAGCATATAGCTCCGCACACAACTTATAGTTGGGGTTCATACTCGACAATGGCCGTCTAAACTGTTCAAAAATCGTTTCTTCTAGGCTGTGGCCTAGCGTATCGCTGAGGGCGTTGGCAGAAAGCATAGAAAGAACAGCGACCAGTGTTCTACACATGACATAGATCGCAGCGAGAGAACCGCGTTCAGACATTCGAGGATGGACAACCCGGTTACCTGGGGAATCACGTATCCCTCGACGCCAGCGCATAATGGCGTCTATAACATTCTTGGCACGTTTGCGTGCAATCTTGCCCAGGGATTGAAGAAGCTCATCAAACTGCGGGTCGAGACCGGGTCCGAAAAAGTCTGTCAATATCGGATCGCTTTCCTAAGAAAACAACGGTGCGTCAATCGCCAATCACACGGTCCGGAACACCATACCGAATCAGAATGGCTTACAGGGGTTTCGCGCACAAACGCGTCAATCTTTGCCTCAGCGAGGGTAGCAAACCGGATGAAGACTGCATGCAAGGCGTAATCTCCAGGACTTTTTGACGAGCCGAGCTCTTCACTCTCCTCCTCAGAGATCACCGGACTCTCGCCCCGGAGTGCCACCAGCGACTCAGGAACGCGTGGGACAGGCGGGGGCGATTGCGGTGAATGACCGAAATTGAAGGCGTGATTTGGGTTATGGCCAAATGGGTGACCATGCCCGTGGTCGCTGCCGTTCTCTGAACCGAAAAATATGGAACCGGAGTGAGAATGCTGCGAACGCGCAGTCGAGTGGCCACGTGGACGAGACAAGGATCGAGAAGGACGCGATTCGCCAGGAGTTGGGGGGCGTGGTGGTTGGTGTGGAGGACTGGCAGCGCTTTGCTTCGATGTTGCGGTGATAGAGTGGGCGAGGGACGAAGTCGACCTATTGAATGGATTCTTCAAGATCGGATACGCCTGGTGGTGATCCAAGCTAGGGAGGGGAGGCACGTCGGCATTGCTCTTTAAACTGGATTTGAACGCGTTTCGAATTGAGGCAAAGGACGCCTTTTTCGTGAATGAAGATGGAGCAGTGCTTGCGGAAGTGGATGTCGAGGTCGTCGCGACCGACAACTGGGGAGCGTGTGCAAATGGTCGGCGTGGAGCGTGGTCGAAAAACGAGTCATCGGAGGCGAGAGAGTCGCCTCGTGCGTGGGCACTGAAGAAACTCCTTTCAGCTGCCACCGCGGTTGTTGGGGTGAGGATGGTAGGCGACTCTGGCCCAGATGCGCCGCCAAACCCAAATACGCCAGAGCGCCCGAATGGAACTGGTGTAGTTTGGAAGTCATCTTCGTCCAAGTCTACAGAATGGACGGCGGTGTGAGTGGTCGAAAGACAAGAATGTGCAAACGTTACCCGGGATTGTTATCTGCAAGCCTTCTGAACCCATCAAAAGTACCGTACGTTGCTGCAGTTCAGATGGAACAACGATTGAATGGACGTTAGTGGAGACGTGATGATCATGGCACAGTACTAGCAACTAATGGAATTTCCCCATCTGTACATTAACCCCTATTACATGGGAGAATAATTATTGTCCATATCTATGTACCAATTAAAGCTTCTTCACAACGTCTGCACACCTCGAGCAGAGGTCGTCCTGTTCGTGCCGCGTGAACGTCCAACAACGAGGACACTTGTGTAACGAGGAAGGCCGAATATGAAGTCCGATTTCAGCGTCCGAGCCTGTTGGGGAGTGTTAACGTCTGACAACCTAGTATAGCAACCTTGTGTACCTGGTATACCGAGTGAACCGCTGTAGCTCCATGCCGCTGGACTCGATGTAACATCGAACTCGTTCGTAAGTGTCACGTCAGAGACAATAAAGAGTGTCTTTAAAAAGTTTGCTGTGGCGGCCATTCGGCTAAGTGAAGTTCTGCCTGTGATTGCATCATCCTTACCTTCACGCCTTAGCAACGCCACAAGTTCTAGTCCTGCGGCGTCAGACGGCAATGTGATCATCACCTGTGCCTCCAGGGCGCTCTTTAGGTTTCTAAGCGTAATGTCAACGTAGGCTTCCTGCCGCATGATCAAGTACGCACTTGTCTCCTCGAGCCTTCTCCAAGAGCGATAACACACTACAACGCACGGTCAAAAGGCTCTCCATGTCCTTATCTGCCTGAGGATCTTTCCATTCGGCACTCTAGTAGTCACAGTTAAGATTTGCTATCGCGTGTGGCGAGTCGACCTACCAGTGGCACCCACTTGTTTGTGAAGAAAGAACATCTAGAAGTTTCAGTCACACGGTGCGCATGTATCTCTTCCGCAAGATAAGGAAGTACGGGAGCCAGCACCGATGTCATGGTTTGCAATATCTGAGGGTGAATGTCAGACGTTTTCCTCGATTGCAGTAGCAGATACTTGCTCGCTCAAGGGTATCAACCACCACTCTACGCTCCATGCTGCGGACATCACCGGCATACAGGACATCTTTTGTGATATCAAAGTATAGCGACGAAAGCGTGATGTTAGCGAAATTCGTCAAAGCAGCGATAACTTGAGGGTGGGATCAGTGATGCACAAGATATTTACGTGCATGACAGACCTCGAGGAAAGTTATACGTTCGATAGCACTCGAGGGCTGTACTTTCGAGCTTGAAAAGCTCGTTCATGACATACCGCTCCGCCTAACTTAATGTCAGTGACTTTTGCATCGAGAAACAGAAATACGAACCAGACCCAGGTCTTTCCTTTCCACCCTATAAAACGATTCTGTGCCTCGCACGGGAGTGCCAATGTTCCCAAGTAAAAATCTCGTAGAATTGCGTATTTTCCTCATAGATTCCGCAGTCTGCGCAAGGACAGTGGGCCCAATGGAAATATCGCGCCAATATTCGACAGTCGCCACCCAGAGCCGAAGGACGTCTGTCCCATAAGCAGGTTCATTCTTCTTGTCCTAAACTCTATCAGTTCCGTGGAAAAACAACGCAGCATAGCCAAGGACATACCGCACCACCGTTAATGACTGTTAGGGGGCTGACAATGTTGCCGAGTGACTTGCTCATCTTCTTCCCAGCTTCATCAAGCACCATGCCGTGCGTGATTAGTGTACCATACGGGCTTTCTGGAATCAAGCTGTCATCAGCCGCGCCGATTGCGGTCAGCAGCTGGCTTTGGAACCATCCCCGATGTTGATCGGACCCCTCGATGCAAATATCTGCGCGGTGCTTCCTCCCTTCTCTCTCGGCGAGCATCGCCCAACTTGTTCCACTGTCAAACCACACATCCATCGTATCAGTACCCTTCTTCCAATCAGTATCACCGTATTTAGCAATGAGCTCCGGGGTGAGAAAGTCGTTGACAGGTCCATCCCACCAGTAACCAACCCCGTGCTTATCTAGTACCCGTAAGATGTGAGACAGGGAAGAAGGGGTAAGGACGGCGGTGCCACTGGGAAGGTGGTGTAATGATGGTATCGGTACTCCCCAAACACGCTGGCGAGAAATGCACCATTCTGAGCGGGAGCGAACAAACGCCGTGAGACGTGTACGAGCTAGAAGCATGTCAATGACGTTCACAAGGGTTACTAGAACCACATACAAGCTGGCGGGAAAAATGCTACCTCGTCGAGCGCATCCAATGCATCCCTTTTAATAGTGTCTAAATCTGCGAACCACTGAGACGTTGCTCTGTGTTTTTATCAGTATCGCTCATGCGATCAGGTTTATTGGACCCTCACGTTGTGATAACGGGCTCGTTTGTCTTCCAATCATAGGGATATCTGTGCTTGACCCTCTCGACAGCTAACAGTGTTCCACAACGCTCTAAAATCTCTACGATGGTCTTAGTTCCCCCATTCAACACATCCAAGCCCACAAGCGCATCACCTCCCAACTCTGGGGGGATGACGTCTATCACACCTTGCGAAAACGTGCCCTCACCGTCCACATGACACAACATCCCAGAGGTAAGGAGGCGTTGAGAACGAAAAGCTAGGTAGTCTTCGGTACCGTGTGCTGGTGCACAATGCACTAATCCAGTTCCAGAATCAGAAGTGACATGTGTTGCCGAAATGATCCTCAGGTTAGGAGAATTGAATGAAGCTTCCGCACGCGAACGAGTGGCAAAAATGCCTCGGTAAGTCAACCCAACAAGCTCCGAGCCGGGCAATGCCATTATCACTTCAATCTCTTCCGGGGCGCCGAGGATGGATTCGAGTGCCTGCAGTCGATCTTTCGCAACGACAAGGAGCCCAGAGTGTCGTGGACTCTGCACAAGGGTATAGGTGACATCTGGGTGCACGGCGATTCCCTGATGGATAGAGATCACAGCAAAGCATATCAGATCGGGTTGCCAAGACGTACCATATTGGCAGTTAGAGTCCATGGTGTAGTCGTCCAAACCAACAAACGAATGGTTTCCTGCGACGTGACCTTAGTTGACTCCCTCCATCTTCTGTCATCAACAGCGTCGGAATCAAGGGTAAACGCGACGTATACCGAATGAGAGACATGATCGTCTTTGTATTCCAGCTCTGCTTCTGCCAACGCGGAGCGAGAGGAAGGCGAGAAGTAAACAGGTCGATAGTCTCTGTAAATTAGACCTAGTGGATGAATTCTGTCAGGAAGCCGGCGGACGGTGACACAAGGGAGTCAACCTTTGGACACCATTTTCTGGAAAACACATAGTTGTCGCATTTCGTATTCGTGATCTATAATACTTTCAGTAAGAAACGACTTAACCGCACGAGACATGCCATACCGAATGTACGATAAGTCGACTCCTTGCTCCAGTCTGCCATGATACCGAATTTTTGGAATTCCTCCTTTTGAACATTCATCTCTCGCTCTGCAGTCCTCTTTGCCGCATGGCGAATAGCAGGTGCGGGGAGTGAACGGGAATTTTCCTGGGTGAGAGAAACGGTCATAATGGCGATAGCTCGTTACTACCATTTGTGCCTCACGTTTAGGTCCCGGAGGGCTTTGTTCTCTATGGGTAATCCATGACAGTCCCATCCTGGAAGGTAACTATCCTCGTCAGTTCGTATTAAGCTCTGAATACACAACAAGACGTGTACTGACTGGACGCGATCACCAATAGACACGTGAAAACGATTGATAATGTCCTTCAGAATTTTGTTCAAAGCATGACCTACACCAGCCGGAATGAATTATTGGATACTACATGAATGACGACTAGAGAGACACACCAATGTGTAGATGTCCGTTTGCATACGGTGGTCCATCGTGCATGACGAACCATGGACCGGCGTTCTGCGTCTATACAGCATCATCAAAAAAACCCCACGGAAGATGAGCATGCGCATCACAAACCTGCCATTGATATAGTTCATCGCAGGTTTTCTTTTTAAAGAGCTCTTCCGACTTTGCGGGGTCAGGCCAGAGAGAGAATGATGTTTTTGGGAGGAGCAGGGTCTTTGAGAAGGCTTTCGAGTCGAGTTTTGAAGGACTTTGTGTAGAGAGACGGCGACGAACCAAGCTAATCACTCCACTCATGTCCGCAATTGACAAGGTCACGCTTAGTCACCTCCACCCCTCCGTCCACTACGGTCCTCTGGGACGAGCGCACTCCCTCAACTGCCGCATTCGATACTAAACTCGGACGCAGGGACACATTCCGGACACCAATATATGAGCCTTTACCGCACCACACCGTGAACACCTCCCCTCGCATCTTATCAATAATCTAAATGTGGGGACGGGCTGAGGCAGTGTGACAATGAATGGGTCTGGACATGTTCTTATTTTCCCTCGTGTTTGAACTAACATCAACGGTTTTCATTAAAGAACTTCGCACTCATTGGTCCTGTGTGCGAAATGGAAATAGACGCTCGAGCACATGCTGTGTGCATGCTTGGTGCTCAGCGCTCAGGGCCAACGGAATTGCCTTGTTTGCTTTCGTCGAGCACGTTGAGAAACACTTCGTTTATCAAACCACCATCTTCAATTATGAGCCAAACGATTTCAGCCGGTATTTATTCCCGCTGTTATTGCCGTAGAAAGCAGCGCAGTTAAACGGTCGCTTTCAGAGGCTCGCGCCATTATTAATCGAAGTGAGAATAATGTTGATCATGCAAATACTGACTCTGATTTCGTGGCGACACAGAGCAAATTACTAGATTGATACAGCGTACGATTGATCTCTTCTCCCGATACGAGCAGCTTGGTGGCACTAATGACCTAAACGAGGCCATTCTTCTCGGGAAAAAAGCACTTTCACTTTGCCCACCTAGATACCCTGATCGCTCAGACACATTGAACAACATTGCGGCTAATCTTTCCTCCCAATACGACCAGCTCGGGGGGATTGATGACCCCAATGAGGCCATTGGTCTCGACCGCGAAGCACTTTCACTTATCCCACCTAGACACCCTCGTCGCACGGACTCATTGAACAACCTTGCGCTTCATCTCTCCTCCCGGTACGACCAGTTCGGGGGGATTGATGACCTCAATGAGGCTATTGGTCTCGACCGCGAAGCACCTTCACTCCGCCCGCCTGGACACCCTCGTCGCTCGGACTTATTGGACAACCTTGCAAATCATCTTTCCTCCCGGTACGGCCAGCTCTGGGAGATTGATGACCTCAATGAGGCCATCGGTTTCGGCCGCAAAGCACTTTCATTTTTCCCACCTGGACACCCTTGTTGCTTAAACTCGTTGAATAACCTTGCGCTTCATCTCTCCTCCTGGCACAACCAGCTCGGGGGAATTGATGGCCTCGATGAGGCCATCAGTTTTGGCCGCGAAGCACTTTCATTTTTCCCACTTGGATACCCTCGTCGCTCGGACTTATTGAGCAACCTTGCAAATCATCTCTCCTCCCGGTACGGCCAGCTCGGGGGGATTGATGACCTCGATGAGGCCATCGGTCTCGGCTGCGAAGCACTTTCACTTTTCCCACCTGGACACCCTCG